>BQNB010023193.1:34810-59376 GCA_026074375.1 Tanacetum coccineum | reverse complement strand
AGCAGCTTTCCAAAAATAGCAGGTTTCCATAATTAGTAACTTTCTAAAAATAGCAGGTTTCCATAAATAGTAACTTTCTTAAAAATAGCAGGTTTCCGTAAATAGTAACTTTCTAAAAATAGCAGGTTTCCATTTCTGTGTCTTGGATTAATAATAGTCTATTGTTATTAATTTAGATAAATCATGTTATTTAATCTACTTTAGTTATAATTGGTAATTAATTATAATTAGGGATATAATGTCATTTTCATGATTTCAAGGGTAAAACTGTAGTTAATTAAAGTTAAAGGGTTTAAAGTATCATTTCCATAAGTTAGGGGTCATAATTGTCATTACTTGTAAGTTTAAGGTCTAAAATGCAATTTATTAAAGTCAAGGGTTTTAAGATGCACTTAGGGTAATTATTTAAATTCCCGACGATCGCAGTTATCATTTCAATACTCGGTCATGATCACACACATATGTTGCCGAGCCCATTGGGCCTCGGCTTGGTCTTGGGCCTCACACACACACGACAACCCCACACACATGAATTGCCGAGTCCATTGGGCCTCGGTTGGTTTCTTGGGCTACACAGTTCATCTAACAACAACAACCAACAATGCCGAGCCTATTAAGGGGTCTCGGCTTGTTTTACAAACCAACCCGAACACACCACATTATGCCGAAATGGCTTAACCATGAGCCCACATATATGCCGAAAATAACAAGTTCATAACTCATGTTTAAGTCAAAATCATCAAGTTCATAAGTCTACTTATTATAAGCCGAAAATCATAAGTCATAAGCCCATTTATAAGCCAAAACATTTAAGTCGTATGTCCCTTTATAAGCCGAAATCTTACCCATGATTTTTATATAAATGAGCATGCCGAGTACTAGGGTACTCGGCTTGGCTTTCTTGGTCACAACACCTATATGACATGATCATAAATAAACCCATAGGTATGTGCCGAGTCCTCAAGGGCCTCGGCTTGGTCTCTTTTGGTTCACTAAATAACACATTGACATGATCAAATAAAATAGAACATATATGCCGAGTACCCATTGGGTCTCGGCTTGGTCTTGGCTCGATCAAAACCCAACGAAAAACAACCCCCATCATCAAGACATGTATGCCGAGTACCCCTTGGGGTCTCGGCTTGGTTCTATGGCCGAACAACGCACGCGACATTTCAAAAAAAAAAACAATGCATATATGCCGAGTACCCTAAGGGTCTCGGCTTGGCCTTGGTTCGACCCACAACCACTCGGCAACCAACATATGCAACCAACATATTTTTTATATCATATGTGACCGAGTACCCATGGGGTCTCGGCTTGATTTTCGCGTCAAAAACCCACCCGACAATCTTAACTCTTTGTTCTAGGACGATTCGTTTTCTCAAACAATGAGTGGTTAATCCATTTAAACTTTCAAGTTACATGTACAATCTTTAATATTCATGTGATAGATTTTATGCATGCATAATTGATTAAGGAAAATAATAAAAAGGGTTTTATTAAATACGGGTGTGGGGATTGAACAAGGATCAATCAAGGATCGGATAAGCACCGAGAATTTACGAATCCAAAAGGTTCGATCTTGCTCCTTCTTCCTTGTGGTGCCGCCGGTTTATAGAAATTTTTTTTAGGGTTTCTTATTTTTATTTTCTTGTAACAATAAATGAGATAAATACACTACGTTACATGGAGATATATTTTGAGGCTTTGGGCTTGGGCTTTTTAAAATTAGACTTGGGCCCTTTTTTTTCTTTGTGTCTTGCCGAAATTTCCATGAGCCCAAAAAGAAATTATTTAGTTTTTACTTTCATATCGTATTTTGTATCTTCGTGTGTTCATGATTTGTAAATTTTAATTTCGTGTGTTAACTTGTCGTGATATTTAATTCATAGGTTTACTTGTCGTGATTTCATTGTTTATTAAATTTTTAATTTCATGGTATTTTCATGTGGGTTTTATAGAAAAAATAGTCCTTGTACTTATAAGTTTTCAAAAGTTACAGTATATACCCCTTGCATGAAAATGATTTACAAAACAAGTCCAAAATCCTTAATAATGATATTTTTCAATATGAAAAGTAATTTACAGGTTATAACTTATTAATATAAGCTAAAATATGAAGGTTTAACGTAACAAAAGTTCAGAATAATGATGCGTTAAGCTAGAAATCAAAACGGGTCAAATTAGGGGTTTTAAACGAAAACGCGTAGGTTTTTAATTTAAATTCCTTCAAGACATGATAAAGTGGTTATAATAACATTATTTTAACTTAATAGAATAGATTATAACAACATGTAACCATTATAACGATTTGATTTAAGAAAAACATGAAATTAGGGTTTTGGGTGCACGGTTTGGATCAAAAAGAGATAACGCATGGTTTTTGAGTTTTAAAACTTTAACAAGAGTATATTTAGGATCATATGAACACTTTCAAAGTTTAGGAGCAGGTATGGAGATCATAGAACCTGGGTTTGAGCTTTGAAGATCAACAATGGAGGAAAACGGGTCGAAATGGGTAGAAATGCTTCGTACGCCTAGGTTTTCTCCTTCGGGGATTCAAGGATTCAATCCTTCTCTTGATTGATATTATTGGGACTTATTAGGAGCTTATTGAGTAGAGATATGTTGCTAGTATGGGTTATAGAAGAAGATGTGGGGGATGAGTCGTAATTCACCTTGGAGCCCAAGAAACTTAATGCCCAAGTTTAGGACAGGTGGGGGGTGATGTGGAGGAGTTAGGGACTGAGTTGGAGAGGCTAGGTAGTGAGTATGTAAGCTAGAAATCAAAGAGAATGATGTGGATCATCCTTGTGGTGTCGCGGCTAAAGTAGAGGAAAAGAAAGAGATGTGGCCAATTTTGTGACCAAGGACTCAAAGGAGATGCTTGTAATCAGCTTAGGAAGGAATTAGGAGCATCATTGAGGTGCTTGGATAGTATGGTTAAAGTTTAAAATGGGTCATTTGGAGGGAAACTAGGTACGGGTTCATTTGAAGTGGGTTAGGGCACAGTTTGAGTTTTTATGCTTAGATTTCGCATACATTTGACTTGTAATGATTGATTAAGGTTTATAAGACTTGTTCTAAGAGTTACTAACAAGCATTGATAGGTGGTTCGGGTTTAAAATGGGTGAAAATAGGTTAACGAGTCATGGTTTGAAATTAGGGTTCGTTTAGGGTTTTCTAGGTTTAAATTCTTATACATTGTTGTTAAAAATGGTGAAAGGATGGTGGAATGTGATTTGTAAAGTTGTAAATTATGTATTTACAACTTATTTGAGTAATGGTTTGGGTTTACAATGGATAAAAACCAAGAAACGGGTCATGGTTTAGTATTAACTCGGGTTAGGGTTTCTAGGTTTCATTTCATGAAATCTTATGAAATGAGAATGAATATAGAATGTAAATGAAGTGCATGACTTGCTTGTACCTTGTACTTTATTTGTTTGTACAAGTTTCTTAAGAAAATGGAGGTAAAACGGCTATTTTGAATATTGTGCATTAATGACTTGTACATTATGCTTTAAAGGACTTATACCTTATTTTGGAGGGAAAATATATTCAAATAAGATGCTATGATACTTGTTCATGTGCTTTGATTGATTGTACATTCATTTTAAAGGTTTACATTACCCAAAATTAGGGTTTAGGCATAAATGTTAATGGTTTAAGCTCATTTGGTATTATTGTCGTGAAAACTTTGTTAAATGAATAACGTATATGATAAAATGGATATTAGATTATTGACTTGACATGTTATGATGTTTGCTTAATATATATGAAGATAGGATTGTCATTGGTAGGTTGTGTGAGCTCGTTAACTTTAGTTATGCAAGTTACGTTGCATAATAAGATATTAAAGCAAAAATTTCCCCGTGAAAAAGTGATATATTATATAATAAGTAGATATTACATTGATGAAATACTGTAAAATTATAGGTTGTTATAGTAACTATGAGTGTCATAAATAGATCTATTAGGACTAATCATCCCTGTCAGTGTAAGTTGCTCTTACAAGATCAACGGACGTATACCATGTCGAGTGATACGGTGAAGCGCCATGTTGGCACCTGTCTGGGCAAGTTTATTAGGCATTATGCATGCTTCCATTATATTTAGCCTCGGTGTCATAAGCTTAGTGCAATGTAAATACCTTTTTATGTGATTTTGTATATGTTATAATAGTCACATGCATTTTGCAAAATTTGTGGTCCATTCTTATATCAGATTCAAACCAATGAATTCACTAATTTTATGTTGACGTTTTAGCATGTTTTCCTCAGGTGCTTAGTTGTGGGTGTATTTGATTGCTATGTGATGTCACCTTGTATTGAACCAATTTTTGAGAACTATTATTGCATGTTTTAACATCGTTGTCAATTTCTAAAACTTTTATTCGCTTCCGCTTGTTATCTATGAACCTATGTAAAACTTTAACTATTTTCATTTAATGCAACGATGTTGGATTTCTAAACGTACCCTTAGAGGTCTTTCTTTGTATCTTGTGTGATGTATATTATGATGTCACGCCCCTAGATACATGTTTCCGTCTAGGCCCAGTTTGGGGTGTGACAGATTGGTATTCAGAGCCAAGGTTATAGAGAACCAGGTAGAATATTAGGTATGGTCTATAACCAGTATGTGATCCTACGTGTTTCTACTTGCTTACGTATATAATTACTATCGATAAGTCTACGAGTATTAATTATAATACATTTCCATAATTATATTACGTATAATTTTGCCATGACTATATTTTACATCTATATTTTTCCTGCATTGCACGCATTGGCATGGTTTCATATAAAGGGGATTTATATAAACTTTTATTTATACAGGTTATGGCAGCTCTGGTTATTTATATTTCTTTAGACTTATCAGACGAGAGTGTGAGATCCTCTTTTCCACGAGTTATTCTTATCGGTTCTATTTCTGTTGAGGTACCGGTTGAACCGGAGGTGGGGGCGGCTACAGTTGCCTCACCTGCCAGGGTGCTTGAGCTTGATACTCATTCATCATCAGAGACTGATCCATCACAGAGTTCACTACCTCCCGTATCTGTAGCACCTATGGTTTCACCTTTTCTGTGTTCAGATGATTCATAGTCGATACTGAGATGCCCGAGAGGCATGTATCACCTACACCTCATGATGTTATGCTTGCTAGGTGGAGGAGCAGAGTTGCATCACGATCGTCATCACCTACTACTTCTACTCCAGAGATCCTTACTGCTCCCATTCCACCCGCACCACCTGCTGTTATCGCACCATATACTGTTATCATCTCACATGTTGATGAACCACTTGAGATTCGTCAACAATGAGCTATTCTTATCCGACCTAGGCAGGACATTCCCATCGGTCGACTTTATTATACTCATCCTGGTGGGCCATGTAGGGCTTTGATCGCGAGGAAGTTGGTTAGACCTTTACCTTATCATTGTTTAGCATTGAGGTACACATCACATAACTTGGATCATTTTACTTCTGGATCATCATCAGAACATTCATCTTCAGATCATTCATCATCTGGGCATTCTATTTCGGGTCATTTTGTATCCGAACATATACCACCAGACACCACTATTGCTAATTCATCTACACCATCAAGATTTGTTTATCCACCACTGCTAGGACTCTACGGTATAGCGAGGCCTATCACCGTTAGAGGTCTGCCCCATTATCTACCATGTATCCACCGACGACATCCTAGTCGTCAGCTGGGGATTCTTCTACTAAGTCATCTGTTGGACTGTCTTGCAAGAGATGTATGTCCCCTAGTACTACCATGACTTCCTCTATCCATGCTTTAAGAGCTTTAGTTCCTTCTTGTGCTGATCTCCTTCCACCTCACAAGAGGTTTAGGGATTCTATTTTACTAGAGGATAGTGTTGAGGAGGACGTTGATGCAGATGTGTTGGCAGATATCGAGGCTGATGCTACGGCTATTAAGGTTGTAGTGGGTATGGATGTTGAGCCTAGGGTTGATGCAGGCATTGGTATGGAGGTTGATGTTAGGGTTGATGTAAAGGACGAGGTTAAGGACGAGGTCGAGTCCATTGATAGAGGTACTATAGAGGTTGGAGTAGATGTAGTTTCCAGGATTGATATACCTGGTGGTATACTTATGCCTGACGCTGTAGGGCATTTAGAGCAGGTTGTAAGGATATTTATAGGCATGTTATGGAGATACCTCTTCAGAGGGTAAAGGACATTGAGACGGGACAGAAAGAGTTGGTGGCGAGGAGTTTGATTGCTGGTGGAGAGAGAGCTAGTTTACTTGATCAGGTTGCGTCTTTGGAGAGGAGCAACGTAAGAATTCGAGGCATATTGATGATGGAGAGTGCGAGGGCCGATAGGTTTCGGTGACGCATGGGCTTTATGGAGAGGGAGCTCAGGCAGATCTGTAGGTTCTACTACTATGACAGGATGTGGTTTAGGAGATTGGAGACATTCATTGTGAGGCGTTTGGGTTTTCGTCCATGATGTTGTGTATGCACTTTAGACTAGTGGTAGAACTAGTTGTTAGTAGTAGTATTAGTGTAAATCAAGTTCCCCATTATGGGTTGAATGTAACCGAATGATGCTTTTATATGTATGATATAAAAAGCTTATTATGATTCTCTCGCATGTTTGTCTTTCATTGTTGTTTACTCGTTCTGGCAAAATGTGTTTATTGTATTTTTACCTTATAAATTCTATTTACCGGTTCTAATAGCTATATCCCGTATCGAATCTTACCGCGTGCTATGTCTTGTGGTTAGATCATGACTATCACTAGCTCTGGTATGACCCCGGAGGCAATTGAAGAACTCATTAACCAACGAGTGGCAGAGGCATTAGCTACTTATGAGGCAAACCGTGCTACTAAACTTACTGTTGAAAGTCAAAGCCAGAATGGAGATGATGATGACAACGGGAACGTTGGGGTAAATGGAAACGAAAATGGTGGGGAAATGGAGACGAAAACAGTAGAGGAAATGGAAACGGAAATGGAGGAGGCAATAGGAATGGAAATCCCAATAGGAATGATAGAGGTGCTATGTATGTCGCCCGTGAGTGTACTTACCATGACTTCGTGAAGTGTCAACCACTCAATTTCAAAGTAACTAAAGGAGTTGTCGGGTTGATAATATGGTTTGAGAAGATGGAGACAGTATTGCACATCAGCAATTGTCCAGAGAGATACCAAGTTAAGTATGCTACGTGCACCTTGTTGAATAGTACATTAACTTGGTGGAATGCACACAAGAGAATCGTTGGAGCTGATGCTGCATTTGCCATGTCATGGAGAGAGCTTATGAAGCTAATGACTAAGGTGTATTGCCCAAGAAATGAAATTCAGAAAATGGAATCTGAGCTGTAGAACTTGACTATGAAGAACAATGATTTGGCTACTTATGCCCAGAGATTTCAAGAACTTACTATGATGTGCACCAAGATGGTCCCTGAAGAGGAGGATCAGGTTGAGAAATTCATTAGAGGTCCCCCTGATAACATCCAAGGGAATGTAATTGCTGCTGAGCCCACAAGACTACAAGATGTTGTCTGTATTGCTAACAACTTGATGGATCAAAAGTTGAAGGGTTATGTTGTGAAAAATGCTGAGAATAAAAGAAGGTTTGATAACAACCAGAAGGACAACCGTGTGCAACAACCCCCATACAAGAGACAGAGTGTTGGTGGGCAAAGTGTAGCAAGAGCATACACGGCTGACAGCAATGAGAAAAAGGGATATGTTAGGCATTTGCCTTACTGCAACAAATGTAAGCTACATCATGAAGGGCAATGTGTAAGAAATACGGGAAGTGCAACAAGGTCGGGTATATGACCAGGGATTGTATGAATGTTGTTGTAGCCACAGCTACTTAGAGAGCCCCAGTAGTGAATCAGAGGGTTCCTGCTTGTTTTTAGAGGCAGTGACACTACAAGAATGAGTGTCCCAAGTTAAAGAATCAGACACATGGAGATAAAGCCGAGAAAAAGATTGATGAAGCTAGAGGGAAGGCATATGTGCTAGGAGGAGGAGAAGCTAAACCTGATTCCAACATCGTCACGGGTACGTTTCTTCTTAACAATCACTATTCTTCTATGTTATTTGATTCAGGCGCCGATAGGAGTTTGTGTCATCTACCTTTAGTACTTTACTTGGTGTTATCCCCTCTACACCAGACATTAGTTATGCTGTCGAATTAGCCGACAGAAGAATTTCAAAAACAAATACTGTGCTTAGAGGCTGTACATTTGGACTGTTAGGTCACCCATTCAACATAGACCTAATGCCCATAGAACTTGGTAGTTTCAATGTCATCGTCAGTATGGATTAGTTAGCGAACCATCATGCGGTGATCGTTTGTGATGAGAAGATTGTGCGGATTCCCTATGGGAATGAAGTTTTGATAGTCCAAGGTGATGGAAGTGGCAAAGAGAAGAAGTCAAAATTGAGTATTATATCGTGCACCAAAACTCATAAATATATTAAGAAAGGTTGCCAAAATTTTCTGGCATAAGTTACAAAAAAGGGAACCAAAGATAAGTCGGAAGAGAAGCGACTTGAGGACATGCCTATCGTACGGCACTTTTTGAAAGTCTTTCCAGAAGACTTGCCTGTATTACCACCGACTCGAAAAGTTGAATTCCAAATTAACTTAGTCCTTGGTGCTGCACCTGTAGCACGAGCCCCATATAGATTAGCACCATCAGAACTGCAAGAGTTATCTACTCAGCTGTAAGAACTTTCTGACATAGGGTTCATAAGACCAAGTTCCTCACTCTTGGGAACTTCGGTCTTATTTGTCAAAAAGAAAGATAGATCTTTTTGGATGTGTATCGACTATCATGAACTAAACAAACTTATTGTGAAGAAGCGATACTCACTTCTGAGAATCAATGACTTGTTTGATCAGTTGCAAGGGTCAAGAGTCTACTCTAAGATTGACCTGAGATCTGGTTATCACCAACTCAGAGTTCGGGAGGAATACATTCCAAAGACAGCGTTTAGAACACGCTACGGTCACTATGAGTTTCAAGTGATGTTGTTTAGACTGACCAGCACACCGGCGGTATTCATGGATCTGATGAATCGGGTGTGCAAGCCATATCTGGATAAATTTGTTATAGTTTTCATCGATGAAATTTTGATCTACTCCAAGAATAAGAAGGAGCATGAAGAGCACCTGATGGTCCTAGTTCATGCTAAAGATATGGTTATATTATGTTGTGAACCATTATCTTTGTAATAATAATAGGGAACAAGTTCTGCTATCGGGCTATTTGTATCAAATATTTGTTAAATCCAATGTATCAGTTTTAAAACGACTTTTTGGTCATTTATATATATCTTGTGTTATTGATCTATGAAGTAACACGCCCCGGACCCTTATTCCGCTGCGACCCAATTTGGGGGTGTTACAGATTGGTATCAAGAGCCAAGGTTATAGAGAACCAGGTCAAATGTTTTTGCTGGACTATAACTATTTTAAAAACAGTGCATTCATACAAAGGGGGTTTGTACGGGACACACACACTCGTTGTTTGCATTGTTTAGTTCTACTAAGATGCTTACTTGGTGCATTAGACGCTGTTCATATTATAGTGCGTAGTTTCTATGAGAGTATATTATATATATACAAAAATGAGTTTGCATTCTTTCGCACAACTCTACAATTATTTATATAAGGATTATTTATATAAATAGGATAATATTTCTTTAGGCAAGGTAGTACGATAAGCTCGTGGTCCTAAGCGGGCCTAACATTTAAGCTATCGAATTGATACCTTTAACTATTCATTTTGCCATGAGTGCATTTTTTATTTAAAATGACCAGCCTTATATAATATATTTATATAAGTTAAGTTTTGCTCGTTGCAAGCAGTTATGTTTTCATCATCGACGGTTACTCACGTCTGTTTATATTAATTCAAGCCATAGAGATTCCAGTGAGCTTCTGATGAGGAGCTAGAGGGACCAATGAAGGATCAGCCTCTGTCTGCTGATGCCTCACCTACAGCCCTATCACCAGCCTACATTGCTGACTCCGATCTGGAAGAGGATAAGGAGGACCCTGAGGAGGATCCTCCTGACTATCCTGCCGACGGATAAGATAATTATGATAATAATTCATCTGATGATGACACGGATGATGCATGCTGGTTGAGAAGGATGAGGAGGACGGTGATAGGCTTTTGGCCGACCCTTCTGCGGTACCTATAAATGATCCTGTCCCCTCAAGCTGAGAATACAGAGGCATTTGAGACTGATAATTCTGTTCTACACCTCCACTCTCTCCACAAATTATCTCTTGTCCTTTTGAGACCAATATCTGTACAGTACGGACTGTTATTTAAACCGATATTCCTTACGATCACCATCTGTAAGATCAGGGACGCAGCTACCGAGTTTGGCTGGATGCATACCTTCGAATCATCACCACCACCAGAGAAATGTTGGTCACTTAAAGATAACAGAAGAAAGTCTAAGCATCTGGAATTCTGAGAGGCACCCTGGATAGACAATAGATTTGTGAGTGGTGCTCATTTGTATCCCACTAACTTGAGTAATAATCGGTTGGTAGGTGTTGATAAAAAACTTGTATACTCTTTTACTCATGTAAACGATGTATTAGTATTAACTTACGCTGTGGTAATGATCATGCTACTGTACGTGGGATTTATTTAGGCTACTGGATGCTGTTATCTTTTATATATGCATTAAACGTGGTTCACCTATACCTACATGTTGGATCACGGAGTGTTATGATTGTTCCTTGAATGAAAACTTCCTATTACATTTTGTTCTTGTGATTTTTAGGAAACAATGACAACTATTAATCAAGGGATGAGTGTTGAGGAAATTGAGCGGGTTGTAGCCCAGCGAGTGGCTATGCTAATCAAGGCTATTGACCATTTATGAGACCGAAACCAACATGGCCCGTATGTCATGAAGCCCAGGACGAAACAACAAGAATGCAGGTAGCAGAGAATGCTAACTACAAGAGAAAGTGGGAAGGTAACCACAATGGGCAATGTACTGTAAAGGTCGGGAATTGCGAGAAGATTGGCCACATGACCAGGGAGTGTAGGAATCCTACTGCTGCTAGGAATCAATAAACTCACACCTATTATAAGTGTGGAAGTCTGAGACACTTCAAGATTAAGTGTCCAATAGTGATGTTTCAGAATACGTTTGACAAAAGATCAGCACTCTTTCGAATCCAGGTGAGAATAAGAGGAAGTTAAATAACACTTCCAAGGTAATCAGAAACCAACAACAGCCGACAAGTGGCACAATCTAGCAAAGCTTACGTGCAGGCACGGGGAGAAGGAAATTATTACGGTGGATCCAAGCCGTTGTGTCCTAAATACAACTATCCTTATGATGGTCCATGTCCTCCTAAATGCCACAGGTGCAACATAGTGGGTCATCTGGTTCGTAACTGTAGGAGACCTACAAATGACAATGCTACTAACAACCAAAGAAGCACGAGGACAAGTCAGAAGGTTAAGTTGTTTGTATGTGGGGAATCTAGGGCACTACAAGGGGAATTCCTAGAGCGAAAGAACCTAAAGTCATAAAAAACCAAATTGGAGGTATAGAGCACTTGAGTGGTGAATAACTTAAGAGAGGAGAAACCGATCAAGGACCCTAACAACATTAAGGATGGATCTCGAAGCTCTAAGAGAAAGTTGGCTCGCTTGCTAGCTAAACCTAAGTGGAGCTATTGAAACTTTATTATCTTAGGATTTCTCGTTGTATTTCCCTTAAATTTCAGTTGTACGAAAATGATTTCAAATTATCTACAAATTTAGATTATGAGGAATTTCGGTAAATATAAACTTAGGTTCCTTAGTTACTCTTACAAATATACTCTTACGAATATCATGAATTATAATGATTATTTTGACAAAAAAGAGCAATGCATCGTTAGTTCCTTATTATACATGGCCTGATCAACTATGTATAATTCAGGTAGGTACATGCCCTTGACTGAGAGTAGTCACTCTAACAAACATCTTAGGAAACAATTTTTCCTACTTTATCATGTTTTTTGGTGGTATTCATTGAACGCGGTTTACCTTTTGGAAGTCGATAGAACCCTATCAACTATGCAGAACTTCACTCCGTCTTACTATCAAGTGGATTTTTATATCAAATCCTAAGCCAAGACAATCACTAGGTCGCCTAGGGACAATTCGCTGTCAAATTTATCGCCACTAGAATTTACTAAATCACCCATTCAACATCGACTTAATGCCTTAGAATTTGATAGTTTTTGACGTCATGATTAGTATGGATGGGTTGGCAAGATACCAAGTCGTTATTGTTGTGACAAAAAGATCATTCGTGTTTCATCCGGAAACGAAACATTGATTATTCGTAATGACGAAGGCAACCGCGCAAACGAGTCCCAACTAAACATCATCTCGTGCACTAAGTACATGCAAAAAGGATTTCCTATCTTTTTGGCATATGTCACTGCAGCGGAGGTTGAAGAAAAGTCAGAGAAGAAGCGACTTGAGGATGTACCAATAGTTCGAGATTTTCCTGAAGTAATTCCTGAGGACTTTCCTGGTCTTCCTCCGACTCGACAAGTGGAAATTTCAAATCAATCTGGTACCTGGTGCTGCACCCGTAGCACAGGCTCCTTATCGATTGGCATCTCCTGAAATGAAAGAGTTGTCAGAGCAATTGAAAGAGTTGTCTGACAAAGGCTTATTAAGACCCAGTTCCTCACCCTAGGGAGCTCCGGTCTTGTTAGTCAAAAAGAAGGATGAATCATTCTAGATGTGCATTGACTATCGGGAATTAAACAAACTGACAGTGAGGAACCGATACCCACTCCCCAGAATTGATGATTTATTTGATCAGCTTTAAGGGTCGAGTGTATACTTCGAAGATGCCTAAGGTCAGGTTATCACCAAACTGAGGGTTCCGAGAAGAAGACATTCTAAAAGATGCCTACAGAACTCGTTACGGCCATTACGAATTTCAAGTTATGACGTTGGTTTGACAACGCCTACCTGCCATATTCATGGACCCTTATGGAATGGGTGGCAAACATATTGGATAATTTTGTGATTGTTCTTTATTGACGATATTATGTTATATTCAAAGAACTCAAGCAAGAACACGAAGAGCACTTAAGCTAATCTTAGAGTTGCTTAAGAAAGAGGAAGTTTATGCCAAATTTTCCAAGTGAAGTTTGGAATTCCTCAAGTACGTTCCTCGTCACGTGAGTCGATAGTGAAGGAATTCATGTAGATCCGCCAAGTTTAAATCCATTAATATTGGACATCTCCTAGTCACCAACGGAGATTCGTCATTTCTAGGTCTTGTGAGTATTATCAATGATTCATTGAAGGGTTTTCAAAGATCGCCAAACCATTTACTAAGCTTACTCAAAGAAGGTCAGTTTGTTTGGGGCGATAAAACACGAAGCAACTTTTTAATGTTGAGCAAAAGTTGTGCTATGCCACATCATTGCATTACCTAACGGAAGCGAAGATTTCATCGCATACTGCCGACTCTCAAAGAAGGTCTGGGCGCTGTGTTGATGCAAAGTGAAAAGGTGATTTCTTATGCCATCTCGCCAGTTAAAAATTCATGAGATAACTATATCGACTCATGATTTGGAACTTTGGAGCAGTAGTGTTCGCCTCTTTAAGATTTGGAGGCACCTATCTATACGGAACCAAGTGTTACAGTGTCATGATCACATGGAGCTTAAACACATTTCTTGATCAGAAGGAACTAACATGAGACAACGCCGTAGGTTGGAGTTACTTAGTAATTTACGATTGCGATATTCGTTATAGGCCAGAAAAGCCAAATGTCAACGCTGATGCTTTAAGCCAGGAAAGAACGAGAACCACCGTTAGGTTTGTATTTTTTTTTTTTTTTTTTTTTTTTTTTTTTTTTTTAAGCCTTAGTTATGACTATTAGTTTGGATCTTCCAAACTAATTCTTGAAGGCTCAGATGATAGCTGGAAACAGAAGAATCAAGAATGAAGATGTTGGAGGAATGTTGGTTGAAAATGCTAAATATCCAGAGGCGATTAGGACGGAAAAGTTGGAACCCCGTGCGGATGGAACCCTATGCCTCAATGGCAGAAGTTGGCTACCTTGTTATGGAGATTTACGGACTGTAATCATGCACGAGTCCCACAAATCAAAGTACTCTATACATCCGGGTTCTGACAAAATGTACCAAGATATGAAGAAGCTATATTGGTGGCCCAATATGAAATCCGACATTGCCACCTATGTTAGCAAGTGTTTGACCTGTGCTAAGGTCAAGGCCGAACATCAAAGGCCATCAGGATTGTTGGTACAACCCAAGATACCTGAATGGAAGTGGGACAACATCACTATGGATTTTGTTACTAAGCTTCCTAAGACGTCGCAAGGCTACGACACCATTTGGGTGATCGTTGACCGACTCACTAAGTCTGCGATCTTCGCACCGATGAAAGAGACTGATCCTTTGGATAAACTTGCAAGAATGTACCTGAAGGAGGTGGTTACGAGACATGGAATACCTATTTCAATCATTTGTGATCATGACCCAAGATTCGCATCAAATTTCTGGAGGTCACTTCAGAATGCTTTGGGTACTAATTTGGATATGAGTACCGCGTACCATCCACAAACAGACGGGCAAAGCGAGAGGACCATTCAAACTCTCGAGGATATGCTGCGTGCTTGTGCAATCGACTTTGGAAAGGGTTGGGTTAACCATTTGCCATTAGTCGAGTTTTCTACAAACAATAGCTATCACACTAGTCATCAAGGCCGCACCATTCGAGCACTTTTTGTCGAAAGTGTCGTTCACCTGTTTGTTGGGCTGAAGTTGGAGAAGCTCAAATCCGGTCCAGAAACATAATCAGAGACCACTGAGAAAATCATCCAGATCAAGCAAAGGATGCAAGCCGCTCGTGATCGACAGAAGAGTTACGCCAATCTGAAGCGTAAACCGATGGAATTCCAAGTCGGGGATAAAGTTATGCTTAAAGTCTCGCCTTGGAAAGGGGTCGTACATTTTGGCAAACGGGGGAAGTTAAACCCTAGGTATGTTGGACCTTTCAAGGTGTTAGAAAAGGTCGGAGAGGTTGCTTACAAACTCGAGCTTCCTGAAGAGCTGAGTAGAGTTCATAATACATTCCATGTGTCCAACCTGAAAAAGTGTCATGCCGACGAACCATTAGCCGTTCTGTTGGATGGACTTCATCTTGATGACAAGCTTCATTTTGTTGAGGAACCATTAGAAATAGTGGGCCGTGAAGTTAAACGGTTGAAGCGAAGTCGGATCCCATTAGTCAAAGTTCGATGGAACTCCAAGAGAGGTCCTGAGTTCACGTGGGAACGTGAAGACCAATTCAAGAAGAATATCAAACCTCGTTCACCAAGACCACATCGTACGTCAAGTGATGCAGGTGAGCCTTGAGGACAAGGCTCGTTTATCGTGCAAAGACATTACCAACCAAAAGAGGAACATAAAGACTCATCCATCCTAATGATCAAAAGGACAACGTAAAGAAGCATCAGTACTAACATGTCACAAACATGTTACGAAAAACCAAAGGATTTCTAAAAGTAGGGAGTAAATATACGCACTAACATGTTACGAACAAATAGTGCTTCAAAGAAAACTCAAACCCTTTCACAAATAATCAATGCAAGGAAGGAACCAATGAAATGTACTAATAACTAAAAGCAGTAGTTCCGAACAACCAATAAATATCAAGACGCTAAATAGGAATGATGGAACATTCGTACACACATGGTATAAACAAGGAAATCTAAAATGAGAGTTAGATATCCTGAACGTATAATCTAGCAAACGAACAAACCCAATAATCATAATAATAGTAATTACAGGTATCCGGGGTATCTGCAAACGTTAGATAGAAGGGAAACTTGCTACCTACATAACCGAGCCTAACATAATCGCACATAAGGTTAAGAGAAGAATTACCTAACCATGCAACCATCCTTATCAGGATTGCACACATCACCACATCTTATACTACCATCTAACAAACAAACATTAATCAATGCAATCTTGGTCACAAGTCTACGTGTGTAATGCCTTTATAACTATGTTGGCCACCGTAATTTTAATCGCATCTTTTCACACGTATACTTACCTCCAAGACTACACATCTTAATGATAACGCATATATACCACATAGAGATTCTTACACGGCCCCAATATAACACAAACACGATGATCCACCAAAACAATATTTATTTATATAAAGATAAAATCAAAAACAAAAGCCTTATAGTGCCTCAAAATACGAAATACCCAAAAGAATCATCGATAATAGCAACGTGTGGAGGTAGAAGATGAAATAAACTTATACTGGGCCTCACTTGGGTTTGACTTTGCTTTCGCAAGAAGCACCCGACTCCGCGGGTCCGGGCCTGCTACGAGCATCCGGCAAGATATCTAAGTTGGCCTCCTTCTACGACTCTTCTAACTACCCTTCCTCCTTTGGTTCCTTGAGAGGCTCCTCTTCAATTGGCTCCTCTTTTGTATCCTTTGATATCGAGTAACCCGTAGGTCAAAATAAAACTTAGAGAAAAGAAAGAAAACAAAACGCCTAGATAGCTAAACACATAGATCTTATTATACAGCTATATGAAGGACTCCTAGGTTATAGTCTAGGTTAAACCACCTAATTCTCTATAACCAATGGCTCTGATACCAATTTGTCACACCCCACCAAGGTGGAAACGCGAGGTGTAACATGATAGGCATCATCACAACACATGATGTCAACAATAGAGAATAACTAGAATGCATTTAAATTAAAACCAAAGTGTTACGACGCACCTAACATAAGAGGAGTCTTGTATTGAGGTTAATCACAACACTACAATACATAGACATAAATAAATCCCAACAATAGCAACATCAATATTCAAAATATCCAAAAGATGAAAGTATGAAATAAAACTCTAGCAGGAAAGACTCCACATGCAAGATCATAAGGTCTCGCTAGCCACGCATCTTAATTTCCTTAACTTCGCTAGGCTCACCTGAAAATGATACTTTAAAACGTCAACATAATGTTGGTGAGATTCATAGGTTTAAGACAATTACTTACACGCGCTGCGAATCAACAACAATAGGACATACATGAATATTATACACAAATGTAAGCAATTTATATCATCACGAAGCATAAGGTAGGTGTACCCCTTCCGATATAAAATATCACACAACATAGGGTAGGTGTACCCTAATGATCTAAAGAATCACACAGAACAGGGTAGGCGTACCCCTCTGATCCAAAGAATCACACAGAATAGGGTAGGCATACCCCTCCGATCCAAATAATCACACAGAACAGGGTTGGCGTACCCCTCCGATCCAAAAAATCACACATACAGGCATAAGCCATATAATATCATGTAATGTCCAAAACCAATTAAAACAATAATTCGCAGCATTAAAAACATTTCAAATTCAATTAGTATCATTTTTATCCCAAGAAAACATAGGAAAAAGAGGCTATGAATACTCACCTCAAGCTTCACGAACGCGCACACAAATTCCAAGCCAAGTCTATACAAACATAATCTACGGGTTACACATGATTAAGCTTTACGACCATAAACATGTAACCCTTCAATCGATGGATACTAATATCTATATCATGTTTATAAGCATCCAACCATACTTCCCATACCTTATATAAACCCAAAACACTCTTTATACCCTTAATTAAATTCCTAGTTTACGATAGAATTTTATAGCCACTTCACGACCACTAATAAAATACCAAACTACCTTATTAGACTTTCTTATTGCAACCACATCCACATCAACTCCAATGAGTTATGAGACTACTGTATTTTTTAGAAAAATTAATAATAATTCTAACTATTTTAAAAAATTCCAACATCACAAAGTGTCTAGAAAGTGATCTGATTCGACTACTAAAAAGTTTGACTTGATCAGACCCACTTAGACACTTGGAAAAAATCCACAAAAAATTCCAGAAATTCATAGATATCATGAACTTGCTACTGTAGCAATCCAATCAATTAAAAAGACGTTTTGATATGGTTTTTGACCTTATAAACACAATACAAAATATGTCCCGAAAACTCAGATGCGACAACGAATATAAAATACTTTTGACTGACCTCCACTTACTGAAAATTCACGAAACCAATTTTGTTATAAAGTAGACTCTCTGAATTTAATTTTAGGCTCAATGAAATCAATAAAAGCTATTCGTATGATCGAATTATGAGTTTTTCAAAATGACCTAAAAATCTGCCCAGTTTTTAATTCCGAATTAACACCAATTAAACCTCATTAAACCAACTCATACGCTAATCAATATCCCTAAAATGATTTTTGATGATCATAACATATTAAAAACATAAAGTTGATTAAGAGTATAAAAATTAACCAATTTAAGTTTAACAAAAAGGATTCAAACTTTGATCTTGAAATCTTCAAAAAAAACTTCAATTGAGGCTAGGGTTTGAGGGTTTTAGTTGACACATGAAAAAGAGCGGAAAAGAAATTACTAGTTTTGATTTTATAAAATTAGTTTCCTAATACAATTGGGCTTTTTTTCTTGTAGCCGATCCAAACAAACACTTCCTTAATTAAATTATAATTTTTATTTATTTATTTTATTATATAAAATTCGTTCCCCCACTTAGATAAATACATACCTTAAAATAAAAACACTTTCACTACTTAATATTATTTTCCCAAATTATTTTTATTAATTACCTCATAAATAAATTATCAAACCTCAACATTCTAATTAAATTTTCAACTCGAAATTAACGATTCACACTTCATTAATTTTACCGACGATAAAATAATAAAAATCACTATACTTCCAAAATCATCATCACAGACGAAACGAAATGACTAAATTATTCATTTCCACTATCTTAGACTCATATAGTAACACATATGCCATATAACATATAACACCAAAATGACTTACGCACATAATTCCAAACTCATAAGACTAGGCAAGTTAAACTAACCTCGTTTGATCACGGTTGTCACACAGCGAAGCCAAAAACTTAATGCGGATATGTTGTAAATGCAGAGGTTTTACAACCCTTCTAGGCAGTGCACCTAACTGTTGTAGTGTAGTATAGGCAAGACTCGGGGGTTATTATCTTTCTCTAGGGGAATTGTTTGGGTAGGCTCAAATTGTATGGTTACTAAGGTATAGAGGTTGAGAGAAGAATATTTTTGTGTTTTTATATTTTTTAGAAAGCAAGTAAAATCTCGGGTTTGGATGGGGGTTTTGATTAAACTAATTAACTACTCCTAAATCTATACTAAATGTAGAAAAGTAAAGTGATGGAAAAACTCGTATGGTTAAACAAATGTGTTTACCTAATCATGCACTATTCCCTACTTGTCTTCTCAGATTTTATTACCCATCACCCTCTTAATGGAATGTGTAAGTATCTAATAAATTAAACACCTAACTCGAAATCCACCTAAATGGAAAGGTAGTATGAAGACTATTGCGTGGGTATCCTCTAACCTAGCCATGTTTCCTTAGACGTCTTTGCTTTGCAGTTAAGAAGCACGTCTAAAGCCTAACGCGCACATCATTAATAAGAAGTAATAACAAAAGATAAACAACTAGGTCTTATGCAATCATAAGCAAACACAGTTATATTTAGCCAAGCATGTTAATTGAAAGCGAAGACCAATTAATCAAACAACACATAAACATATCAAATGATTAAAAGGGATAAAGAACTTCACTTCAATTAAACATGGAGTTATGATGAATGTACAAGGGATAATAAACCCTAAAAATCAACCTATATGTCTGCTCTAAAGCTTACTAACGATTTCCACATGATTTTTTTCCACACAAAACATGAAAAATAAGGTTTGTATATATATAGGGAATAAGTCACGACAGTGTCGCTTATTAATTGCGATGACGCCAGCCCGCCGAATCTTCCATGGGATTCTTCTAGTTGGTTATTGTGACGGCGTCAGTAAGGGTCAGGACGGCGTCGCCTTGAGAATTTGATGACATCAGAGAGGATTATGGCGCCATCTCCACGCGTTGTAAATCCAAGCTCCATCAATAATGTTGTAAGGTTAGGTCTTTGTCCCGTTTCGTCTCCAATTGAGTCCAAGTGATGAGGTGTCATTTTATACACTATTCCAGGGTCTTTTAACCCCCTAAATCATACAAATACGCCCAAATTACGTGCTTAATCATTTGTTTTTAGGTTTTTAGCACTTAGATGGCATTTGGAGGAAATACACGTGACTTGGGCTCATTTGGAGAAGAAACAAACAAGATTACCGACCTACATTAAATCTCTTAAAGATTTATGCATACAATGCGTGGAGACGGTGTCGCAGGCATAAAGCGACGGTGTCGCAGGCATAAAGCAATGCCGTCGTGATCTATCTGGTGATGGCGTTAGGAATCTAGCGATGGCGTCAGGATGTGGCCAACTTAAAAAGGATCTAAAATCATCTACGTGGCGATGGAGTCAAGATATTAAAGCGACACTGTTGCAGCGATTTTCCTATATATATTAAATCGAAATTAGGGTTTTTAGTATGTAACTTTGTATAATTTTAGGGAGACGGACCCTAGTCATTTCAACAGCTTTTAAGGTCATTTTTAGCGCCTTAAAACCCTATTGTAACTACCTTTAATCCATGTTTTAATCAAGTAAGATTATTTATCATTAATCATTCAATATGTCTATGTGTTATATGATTGATTTATGTTCTTGCTTTATCTTTAACATGTTATGCTAAACCCTCCTTTGTATTTACTTATATTGCATAAAACTTAGGTTGTAGATCCTTTTGATGTTGCTTCTTGTTGATAGATGTGCGTGTTAGGCTCTGGAAAACTAGCCATAAGATATTAAATTGGCATAAACGTCTAGGGAAACACGAGTAGTGTAGAAAGGATATCATCGGTAACAGTCTTCATACTACCGTACCCCTAATATGGTTGATCCTTCTTAAGATATTTCACATGCATTTAATATACTCTTAGGGGCCGTGTAATAGTCTTCGTACTACCGTACCCCTAATATGGTTGATCCTTCTTAAGATATTTCACATGCATTTAATATACTCTTAGGGGCCGTGTAATAGTCTTCGTACTACCTTACTTGTGCGGTGCCCTAACAAAATATTAAATAGACAACGGGTTCGTGTAATCCGTTCATGACCTAGGAAATACTTACACAGATCATCACAAGTGTGACAAGGCAACAGATCTAGGAGAAGCAATCTAGGGAGTAGTTCATGATTAGGAAAATACATCTTTTTATCATAAAGTTATCACCACTAGTTATAGATTATATTTAGTTTAATTATTAGTTAATCAAACCAACCTCTCAAACCATGATATTTACATGCTTTCTTATAAATATAAAAATACAAAAATAATATTCTCTCGACCCTTTAGAATTCTGTTAGACCATGTTCGAGCCTTCCCAACCTATTCCCTTATAGAATGATAACAACCCTCCCCCCTCGAGTCTTGCCTATACTACACTGCAACGATTAGGTACACTGCCTAGGGGAATGTAAAATTTCCTGTGAAGTCTTTACGAGACCCGCACATCAAGTTTTTGGTGCCACTGCGTGGGGAATAGTTAGTTTTCGATCATTGTTTAACTTAGTTCTACTTGCTTGATTCCTATCAAGTGAGAATTTTAATTCCAGTACATTAGCCTTCTTGTAGTTTATTTTTTCTTTGTGTTAATTGTTTCATAATCCATTCTTGTCAACCATCATGGGAGACGCGCATCCTATCCGTACTCTTGGAGATTACTCCAAACCTAGCCACGAGGGCTACAGGAATACCATTGAGCTCCCCATAGAGAAAAATATGGTACCTCTTCGATCTGACACCATCTGGTTGGTGCAAATGGATGCTCATTCCACGGACTTCGGTCCGAGGATCCAAACCAACACCTCAAGGATTTCTTAAAACTTATGGACTCACTTGACCTTGATGGTGAAAACTAGGAAAGAACGCTCATGTGTTTATTTCAATTTTCCCTTCGCGATCAAACTAGCAACTGGCTTGAACGTCTTCCAGCAGGATCCATCACCATATGGGAGGATCTTACTACTCGTTTCCTTGCTTAATTCTTTCCACTGAGAAGGACCATAAAACTTCGCAACGATATCTTAATGTTCTAACAACATCAAGGAGAATCTCTCTCAGAAGCATGGACTTGTTTCAATGACTTACTCCAAAAAGTCCCTCATCATGGCATCGATCGATGGTTTCAAATTCAAATTTTTTATGATCATGTCTCCTTTCATCTTAAGTGCGAGATTGATCGCGCCGCTGATGGCAAACTCCGCGATAACAATGCCGACGAATCTTGGGAAATCATTGAGAACCTCGCCCTCTACGACTATGAGGGCTGGAATAACTCTAAAGAATTCGTCAAACCGGTCAAGGCTATCTCTACACCTTAAAGCACCTCAAAAACACATGACCGATTCTTACTAAAATGGTCGCAACCAACACTGAGACCTAGCCCAATGCACATCCCTTAAGCTTATGTTGAAGCAGTATATTCAAATCCGTGCCCGCAAAACAAAAATGGGCCACCAAAGCAAAACCCATTCACTTTTCACGAATGTTTCGGTTTAAACCCTCAGCCCCAGGCGTTAAGAACCACTTTCGAAGCTCAAGTACGGGACTACATGGCAGCACACACCGAAAGGATGGAAAGATTTAAGAATGCCATTTTCAAACAATGAGAAAAGATCAATGATAGGATGACTGAAATGTTTAGACTTCTTAAAGAACTCACAACCAGCAGGGCTCCCAAAAAAGTGTTGATCAGAGAAGAGACTAAATCCCCCATCACTAAAACGTAAATTATATATCTCTCATCAAAGGAGAATAAGAAAGGAATGACAATGATGATATAGCAGCCGATGGCGGCATTAACAAGACACATACGAAGATGCCATTAAAGGAAGTCGAGGAGGAGAGTGAAGCTGAAAAGGGAACCAAACAAAACCAATCAAAAGAGCTAAAAGAGAAGAAACAGCGGAGGCATCTAGCTCTCAGCCCGTAGGGTATTATCTGAAATATAGGATCAATGAAAAACTAATCGAGGGACTTGTTGATAATCATAGGTTCGATGACTCCCTGTCAGGAATCTGAGTTGGAAAAGTAAAAGGAAAAACCTATAATTTCTACCTAGGGGGCCTGTTTATGAAGCAATCCTTAGAAAAAAGATAACAAGGAAGGAGGACATTGGAGGAAATTTTGAAATACCTTGTAACATAGGAGGCCTGAAACGCATGAACGCCCTAGTAGACCAAGGATCCGATGTAAACGTCATGCCCCTCTCTACCTACATGAAACTAACCGACGAAAGGCCTGCAAAAACCAACATTAGGCTTTCCCTGCCTAGTCACTCGTATATCTATCACTTAGGAATAGCCAATGTAACACCCCCAAAACTGGGTCGCAGCGGAATATGGGTTGGGGGTGGTACTTCATAGATCAATAACACAAGATAATATAAGAATGACCGAAAAAGTCATTTAAAACTGATACATTGGATTTAACAAAGCGTTTGTTACAAAAGCCCAAAGCTTTACTTGTTCATTGTTTCCAAAATACAAAGATACTAGTTCATAACAAATATCCCAAAATGAAATGCAACCAAATCTTTATGCATGTGACATCCAAAATATAAAACCACCAATGTATCCCTTGCACCCTGTGCTTATTGACCTCCTGAAAAACATTGCTTTAAAACGTCAACATATTGTTGAGTGAATTCATAGGTTTGTAAAAGTATAATGTAGGACCGCAAGATTCCCCTTCATGATAATGCAACAGATGCAAACATCATAAAATGTAATTACGTTTTCCTAAGCTCATGACACTGAAGCTCGACATGTATAAAATGCAATATAATTTGCCAACATTGCTCGTGTTGATGTTCTAACCCGCAACATCCTATGTCCAACATGGTGTATGTTCGTTTTTCCAGTGATAGCTAATCACCCGAACGGGGATGTCAATCCTAATAGATCTATTCATATCATTCGCGCTCACAATCCTAGTAATTGACAGTTCTTTAAACTTGTAAATCATGTAAAACATGCATATGTTTCTCACCCCAAAACTTATAAATCATTAAAATATAAAAAGTGAGGCTATGAACTCACCTTAAGTTAATGATAATCCAAATATAACAGAAAATGCGTCACAAAAATGACGGAATGCAACCTAATTAAACGTAGGTCGTATAAGTACTAAGCACATTGATTAACTAATGACATATACAATTCTATATAGCTACATCACCATCTAATCATGTTTGTGAAATTATATTTATAAAGTTAAAACATTTGTAAATATCTCAATAGCAAAAACGACGCGATTTCTTCGTTTTAAGTCTGTTTCTTACGTTTCTTATGTCCACGCTTTCGTATTAAGACGAGTTGTATGGTTTTTTGGTTAATATTTAGCTAATAGAAGTTTTCTTTAGTTCCTTTGTGATTAGGATGAGTACACATCAGGAAT
>BQNB010023193.1:0-29453 GCA_026074375.1 Tanacetum coccineum | reverse complement strand
CCGCCGGCCGCCATCTCCGGTCGCCGGAATATTTTCCGGTGAGTTTTCCGGCCAACACCAAAGAACCTCCCCATCACCCGATCTGTCCGATCCCCACCATCACTCTCCCTCACTCGCGACTCCACACCACCATCACCATCTCCACACCACTGCTGCCGCACATCTCCTCCACGTCATTCCCTCAGTCACCAACGGGGTGTGTTGGGTTTAATGGCAGCACTAGGGTGCGTTAGTTTTATCGACCACCGGGGGTGCGTCGGGTTTGGCAGAGCACCAAGAGGGTGTGCGTGGTTTATTGATAGCACATCAGGGTGCGGGGGTTTCAGGGAAGCACTAAGTAGGGTTGCGTTTGGTTGTATTAAACAACCAAAATGGCGCATTTGTTCTTGGTCATAATCGGCTAGGGTGCGTTGGTTTGTTAGAAATAGCCAAAGGGTGCGGCTGGTGTTGATAAGCACCACGATGGGTGCGTTTGTTCGTGTTATTCAACGCCGATGGTGCGTTTGGTTTCGTCCGCAGCCGTTATGGTGCGTTTGGTTTGTATTAAAAACAACCAGGGTGCGATTGGTGTGGTGTTTGCACCACTCAAGGGTGCGTTTTGTTTCGGGTTAGACCAATTAGGGTGCGTCGGGTTGATATATATAACTAGGGGTGTTCGTTGGTTTCATGTAGTCGGCCAAAAGGGGCGGCAGCCGCCACCTTGGGGTGCGTTTGGCGGGCTGCCGCCGCCATAAGGGAGTGTTCGGCTGTGAGACAGCCATGGGGTGCGGTTGGTTTGTGGATTAACACCACCAAGGGTGTGTTTGGTTTAGTAGAAATATAACTAGGGTGCGTTTGGTTTACCAACGCAGCGGGTGTGTTTGGTTTACCAACGCAGCGGGTGCGTTTGGTTTTGTAGCAGCCGTAGAGTGCATTTGGATTTGGGTTTACAAGATTAGGGTGCGTTTGGGTGAGCAATTTATCCGTAAATGATGCGTTTGGTTTAATATAAAAACGGCTAAAGTAAATATGTTGAGTTTTGGATAAATATAAAACTGGATATATAATAGTGGTTGATTAGTTAAATAAATGTGATAAATTATTATTTTAGGATATATTATATTAGACTTGTGACGAATTTAAAATGCTACGATTCATAACGAACTTATAATATGTAAATAACGACAATAATAAATAAATACACTTGAAGTTTACTAGGATGTTTTCTATTTGAAATGAATTGGGAAAATGGATTTGCCGCAAAGTCTTTCGACTTGGTATTGTTTTATAAACGGACAGGTCATGGCGAAATTTATATAAATTGCTATATTTAGTAACGTAACGTTTTACTACAAGCTCTATTATTTAAACCCGGTAAAAGGGGACTAAGAGATGTTTTAAAAGATATATTAAAATATAACTATACAAAAACTTAGACAACAGGACAAAAACATACTTTAACAAAGAGATAAAAATATTTTAGACAGACCTGTCGAAGAAACGAAACAAAATTATAAACGTTAATATACTGTTATAAGGTTATAAACTGTTACAAACAATGGTTGATTACATTTCATAACGTTAAGACATGTGTCAAAAAACCCCGTTTATTTTTGTACAAAGCCTTTCATAAATTAAATTGTTGTCCAAAACTAATTGGTTTAAATTAGGTATTGCACACATATTATATAATACCTGCTAGGTATGTTTACAGCGAGGTCATTAATCTTTGAATTGTATTTGTCTTTGTTTATATCAATCAAGGTAGGAGAATTATATAAGTGTATATTTTTCTAGTAATATATATAGATTATATAGTACCGCACTTGCGTAAATTTCAATTTCGTATTTATTTAACCAACCACCAAACTATACAACCTTTAAATCTAAAATCTTTATCAACTTGGAGTCGTGTTTGAAAATAATCATTCATTCGGAAAACCCAAACGCTTATCCTAGGCTGAGTGGGACCTTAGCTGATGAGATTGTTACTTACTTCTGATTCTCGTCGAGACCTTTCCGGTCTTTCCGTTCGTGTTGTGCATATTAATTCCTAGTATCGGACACAATCGTCCTTCGTCATCGATGTGAGTTTATAGCCCTCCCTCTTTCACACTTGTTTTGACATTTACTTAAAATCCGGGGGAGAATACATGCTCCAAATTAACTGTTTACATAATAGTTCACAACGCATCTTTACAAACTATTCTATGCACTCTTGTTCACATTACTTGATTTTGCAATTCATGTACAAACACAATTACATGTGGTTGATTTCAAATTGGTTTTACATACTTATTTTGCATAGCTCGCTATGGATACCATTATTTGACTGTTATTTTGGTCAACGAATGCATACTTTACATTTGAAATGATTCGTGGATCACGTGATTTGTTATGGCCGCCGGCGGGGGGGGAGGGGGGGGGGAGGGAGGGCCAACAAGCATTACTGGGAGGAACGGATGGAGCGCACGGGGGGGTCCAAGGAGGGGGGAGGAGGTGTAAGATGCGCGCCGGGTGTTTGCAATGGAACACCCATAGATGTGAACACGTTATTTGTTATCACTGCCGCGAGATCGGGAGTACGCAGTACAATGAAGTCTACGTCATCTAGCGTCATGAAGCTGTAAATCAATTGAGGTGAGCGAGAATGTTTATGAAAATAGATCTATTTGGGATTGATAATGGCGCCCGGTTCGAGTAACATTAGCTGGCAGCCGTAGCAAACTATGTTATAGGCATGTTGTCTGGCGCGTATGTTTATGAAATAGATCTATTCGGATTGACACTCCCCGTTCGGGGTGATTAGCTATCCACCTAGGTAAACGAACGTTATAGTGAACATGAGTCGATCATAGTTGGGGACTACAAGGGCCCCCCGGCACATACCATACTGGAACATTCTTATTGGTGACGTTAACTTTGTCATGGGCATTATTTATAAAAAATCGTTTGGATAAGATTGGTAACTTTTTGGTAACATAAATGGTCGTGGCATATTTTTATAAAACATTTTTCATGGTGACTAAGGTTATAGAAACAGTGGATATAGATATTATTTGTTTGAAACTTTCGCATTCATATTTAAAACTAAATCTATGAACTTCACAACTTAATGTTGACACTTTTAAAGCATGTTTTTCTCAGGTGAATTAGAGTGCTTGGATTATTTGATAGTGCATTGGAGTCGTTTACATTCATGTTTATTCATGGTTGCCATTATGGGACACTATTATTTTGATTCGAAAAATCAACGAGAGATGTTTTACAAACTGACACATTTTAGAGGTCGTTCTCTAATTGTATCTTGTGCTATTGTATTAAGAAGGTAATCGCCCCTGACATATTATCCAGCTGCGACACACTAGAAATTGTTGTCCTACCGTAATGCTTCTATAGTATAGGAAGTAGTGTAGGAACTAGAATTTGCGCGCCCTAGGTCTTGTGTTTAATCCTATGAGCTCAGGCTGGGTTGGCTGCAAACTAATGGTTTTGCCTCGCCAGGGCGCAACAATCACGAGCCTCTACCAAACCTGTTTAGTTCGATCACAGGCCTCATTAACCATTCACAAACGGTGCTGATATAACCAAATGTAAAGACCAGTCCAGAGTGCTCGTGTAATGGTAATTAACCTCGTGGAGATAACAAAGAAATGTGCACAACATAATTTGAAACATGATACACATTAAAAGCACATGTAAGCAGAATGTTTGGTGACTGAGCTTTTATGTTTCATTTCTTAATAAGCACATGTAAGCAAAATCACCAAAGGATCCGGTAAACATAAAAGCTCAGTCATCCTAACAACATATTATAAAGAGCACGTCTGCCATGGCTGCGACCATAACAGGTCGCCCAGCCAATATACAAACGGTCTTACTTCATGAAAGCCGTTAAGACTCATCACTATCACAGCTTCTTACTGTCAAAAAACGGTGCTAATAAACCAAACAACGGGACAAATAAAAAGAGGCCTACAAATATGCAAACATAGTATCGATAACCAAATACAACGCGCATGGTACAAAACGATACAGACAACTTTTGTAAATACTTAAAGGTAACTCGGCCATAGAGTCAAAAGTCCGTCATATCCCTTCAGCACCTACAACTTTAAGACTTAAAATTAGTGAAATTCATAGAAAGAGTTCGGTTAAAAGATAATATTAAAAATAAAACAAATCAATTTACCGTTAAATAAGTACTCTACCAACTAAGAAGCATTGCGGCATCGACATCATCGAAAACACCAACACCGCAGACTACATCAACAACTATCATCACCAAATCATATTAAAGAACCTAACGGCCCTGGGAGAATCAAGTACTTTTTTGATTTAGGGAAAAGACGGGCTAAATAGGAATCATCGGAAGTTCTTTCTAGAATGTTACTGTACTTTTTGTTGATAGCGGACTTTTTTTGATATGAGGGAAAAAGACAAAGAAAAACAGCCTAGAGAGGCTAGGGAGACATAAAAAAAGGGCCAAAATGAGCCCAACACCAAAATGCACTGAATTTTGTCGTTTACCGTGAATGCGTTTTTAAGTATATTTGTTTGTACAAATATAGACAACAAGTTGGAAAATGGCCTCGCCTTGCGTTCAGCGCGGACTAACATGTATTGCAACAAAGCGCAAGCTCAAGGATTATTAACGGTTGGAATGTGACCTGTTCGAACATAGAAGTATTAAGCTTACATTTTAACGAACAAAATCACTAAACTTTACCCCGGTTTTGTGGGGGGGGGGGTTGTAATAGAGGTGGCGGAGGAAAGGGTCTGAAGTGAGGGGTTAGGAGTGGGGGGACATATGGGTGGAATGGGGCTTGATTGGGATCAGGGGTTGGGGTCATGGAATGTCTTCACGATCCTGTAACCTGGCCCAATGCACCTGAGCTATGATATTTGCTGTAACAGAATCCAAGCATATCTACACACATGTCTTCAGCATCGAAATCGATGTCATATCCGCTTCCAGCTCTCAAGCATCTCTCTAATTTCCTCTACCCGTTCTGAACAATGACATCAATATGTCCCATTCTCGTTTTGCAAATAATCATTTTTACCTTATGATCAAGGATCGTATCATAACGCCTAAAATGAAATATAAGGAATACTAAGATTTATACATATATTGTCTCTGATTAAGTTCTTAACAAAGACAGTAAGCCTTACCCAAACACCCTCAAAGTTTTCATAATGCCCACTGGGTCGTCTTGTAGTCCACAATGGATCAAAAGCATTTAGATGGAAGGAAGACAGGTTAGATTGGCGTTTTAACATTTCACGTTTATGAATAGCTGACGGAAGTCTATATTGCGTTGAGTTATTTATTAATGGATACAACATCCTAAATTGGATTCCTTTAAAATAAGTTCTATGTGCGAGATCGTAGTTTTAGACACTTTTTAAGGAGCTTTAGTCAGCATAAACTCCCATTTGCTCTTCTAAAAGCTAATAAGCGTCTTGTTAGATGTTGTTAGACTAAACTTATTGCATTTTGATAATAGAATGAGCTAACAACCACCTTACTCAAGGTAGTTAAAGGCGAAAGCGACCTCAAAGCGACAATAAATGCTAGATTGGCGAGGAGGATATGGGTGGGGGGGGGGGGGGGGTAGCAAATGGCGGTCGGTGTGGGGGGGGGGGGGGGGGGGGGGTGGGGTTTGGGGGGGGGCGGTCCGGAAGTTTAGGTTCCTGGGAGGGACTAGGTGGGGTGTGGTGGGGGGGGGGGGGGGAAGGTGGGGGGTGGGGGGCCATTCCCCTAAAGGCGAGAAGCGAGGAAGGGAAAAAAAAAAAACGAGCGCTTCAGTACCTTTTTACCCTTTGTGCATATTGATATTGTCTAGTATGGAAAACAATGAGATTAAATAAAAATATATTATCTTAAAATTTTCATTTTTAATATAAAAAGACCACAAAAGAGAAGATTATTCAAATACTTAAAGCCTAAAGTCTACTATTTTTATTCGAAATAATCGTCTAAGTTCTCATTTCTTATTTCCCCATCGTTTCCGAGATCCACTATATCCACTTCATTCTATCAGACTCCTCTTCGGGATCGATCATAAAGTTCGTACGTGTAGATGCTGATGCATTTTCTTCTTGTATAATGCCTAGCTTCATTTACAACCACTAGTAGCAGGTGGAGGCTTGGAAGGATGTGGTTAGGGCCAGGCGTGGAATAAAGAACGGATAATGGAAGTATGAAACAGTGGAGAGAAAGAATTGTGTGATTAATAATTGTTAAGTAATGTGTAGTATTTTATAATATTAACTAAGGGTTTTTTTTAGTTTTGTAATTATTTAACCTAATTTAGAAGATTAGGGCCGGCTGTAAAACTTTATTAGCTAAAAAATTAAAAACTAGCCGTTATATAAAAAAAGCGAGCGCTTTTTGGTCGCTTCCGGTCGCCTCACGCACGCTTTTCTCTGCTTTAGTAAACGCCTCGCTTAGCCTTTGGAATCAAAGCGCTTTAGGTCGCTCGCTTCGTCGTTCTCTTCTTCGCTTAAGCGCTCGCTTTTCTCGCTTTTGACTACACTGACCTTACGTAAGCATAGCCAAAACAACCCTTATGTTACTTATACATGGATAGGCGGTTGTGCAGACGAAATATCCATAAACCTAAACAATTATTAATGTAAAGCATACGTAAAAAACACGGCAATGTTATTTTTTCAGCCTGATCCGATGTGGGAATCTACTTTCTCGTCTGCAGGTCCATCTCGTGGCTGAATAATTCCACGTCATGTTCCCCAACTCCGTTCATCGTGCGTAGTGTTCCATAAGAAAATAACTACCTTGTTCACTACATTCATAGACATAACATATATTCTTTTCCCAACAGGTAGCCGCGCAATCAAATAGTAACAACTGGATATTCAAACTAGTATTAAGCATACAAACAATGAAAATAGCTATTTCTTACAGTAACCTCATAAAATTTTGCCCAATAATGCCATTCAGATGCACCAACTCTGCATACTGCAAAAACAAAAATCAAAATCATAACAACATTTTACAAAAAAAAACCATAAATATCAAAAGCTGCAAAATTAACACAATTAAACTCAACCCATGAGATTTCAACTTTATTAAACCCCAATTTTGATACTGAGATTTCAATATAACCAAAATATAAAAACTAAAAAAAAAACCCAATTTAATATTCGATAACTGAAAGAGCATTCGTAGCATGCATTTAAAGGTTTAATTCTGATAGGATATTCTTGTTCAATCTCCATCTAGTGGATGGATAAGCGATTGGTTTGTGTGTGTGTTTTTATGATCTGGTTGCACCGTTTGGTTTGTATATGTGTCTCTAAGGTCCGGTGGAAAACACTGTATGGATGAAGGAAATGGAAGGTGGAAGATGATAGAGGAAATGAGATGGAGAAACAGATAAGGGGGAAAAAAATGGGCAACACCTACTGGACCGGATGAAACAGGCTCACCTAAGTCCATGACTAAAACGACAACCATGTTGGTCGTTTTTGTAATGCTAATTGTATATTTTATAATAAGTGGAGAATGACTAATATACACCAAATGATGATTCTGCCCTCACGTGAAACATACGTGAGGGGTGTAACGGACACTAGTCAGTTAAAGGGATAAGCGGAGAAGCAAAATGGAGATATGAGGGATGTTTGGTGTATTTATTTCAAAACTGGGACGAAACATATATTTTGGGTACAATCTTAAAGAGAAGGGTATGGTGGCGCCATGTCTCCAGGCCAAAACCCCTTGGTGCCAACGACACCGTCCCTGGTGCCAAACCCTCTCTTGCCGACCGGACCAGCTCATGCTAAACATATCTTTCCTTCTTTTTTTTGTCTTTTTGTGTTTAAGTGGGATATGTGTGTATCATGACACCACATTTTGTAGTGCCAACGAGAGAGAGGGTTTTAGTGCCAAGTGAAAGGGTCGTGTCATGACATGACAACACTTTTTGCCTATGACTTGAAGTCATGGCACCACGATACCCAACCCTCTTAGGCAGGGACGGAGTATTTTACTCTAATTTTTATATCATATAGTATAAGGGGAAAGTGAATGAGTGACTTTGTGTGCCAAGCTTGGGTAAAGAAACCTCCAATACTATGTTGTTTCGATTAAAACATAACAAAACCACTTTTTGTCATTATTTCTTTCTACTATCATGGGTGTTGTATATTGAGTTCCCTTAAAAATCAATCGAAGATTCACGATTTATGACAAAAGGTTACAATAAAAGTTGTTTTGTTACTATTTGGGTTCTTCAAGAATCTCATTAAAAAAACTGCTTATGTAATAAGATTAAGCCAACGATTCCTTGAAGAAAAGGTAAATGAAAAAAATAAAAAAGTGAAAAGAAAGAGAAAAGTAAATAAGTATTGATTCGTATGTTTTTGAAAGAAGAAATAATAAGAAAAATATTAATTCATGTTTTTAATTAAGTTGGAAAAGAAAAATAACTCGTTCAAATTACATGTATACTTTTTAGTTGTTAGTGTCAAATAGGGTTCTAAAAGACACGTCATGGTGTCGCTAAGGTGCGAGGCATGACTTCCACGTAACGAAATAGACCTAGGTATCAACTTTAGGCGTGAAAAAACGCGAAGCATGGCGCTTTGTTTAAGGCGTTTCTACGGATTCTGGTTACAAATGTTATGCAAGCCACGTATATTGGCCGCCATTTAGGCCTTGTATTTGGGATTCCTGAAAAAAATGAAGAAGAAATTTCTTAACTTTATTCATTTTAAGTAACGTCTTAAAAAAGTCATGATTTCACCATGACTCTTAAGGCGTGAAGCTTGGCTATGGTGTCATGTCACACCTCATGCTATTTATAACGTTGGTGTCAAATTTTGGACATATTAGTCTTTACACAACATATTTTAAAGTTCTCTTTCCTTTTTCTCTAAAAAATAATGATACTACAACTTGTTAAACTGGAAGTACATTTTGGGAGAGACGGACATGATCTATTAGCTAAAACGGAAGATTTTTACCTTTGTGACTTGCCATTGAGATAGTTGTACTTTGCAGAATACAGATTATGAAATGAGAAATTTTAGAACGACAATTTTTTCACACACCTACCACCTATCTCACAATATATCTCACAAATGACTCAAGCGAGGCTTGAACGAGCAACCAATTAACATAACTAAGAGCACATGGTACCATAACTCCCCAACCGGCGTTATGCCCACGTGGCAACGGCGTTGGGGGCGTTATGATACCGCCATTGATGAAAACACCACGCTGTTGGGGCTGGCGTTGCCTCACCAACGCTGCAACGCAACTCTTTTTTTCCGTTTTAAATGGACTTGTGTGTGTGTTGATTGAGTGTGTGTACCGCCATGTTTGTGTGTGTTTGTGTGTGTTTTTTTATTCTCAAATAAGATGAAGAAGATGAAAAATGGGTGGAGGAGAAGGGCTAAAAAGGGGTTGTTTTTTTGTAATTTTATTAATTGTTTAAATATTTAGTTTGTTTTTTAAAATGAAAAAAAGAAAAATGGTGGGTTCCAAAAAAGTGGTGTTATAGAGTGTTATGATTAGAGGGGTATTTTTGTGTGTTGGTGTTGAAATGTTAAAGCTGATGTGGCGACACTTTTTTGGTGTTATGGTGTTATAAACTTATGACACCTAGAGCTGTAAGATACAACCAAAGTACAATCACAACTACCTATACTATGACGAAGATCTTTTTTTTTGTTGAAACGGCAAATATATATTACAATCAACAAGCTTTCAAAAGTTACAATCAATCTGTAATGTAATGCTAAGAGGACAGTCCCCAAACTCTAGCAAAACAGAAATACAGACATAGATTCAAACAAGAAGATTCTAGCACTAATACAAACTGAATGCAATGCGTTGGGGCGTTAGATACCGCCGTTGATGAAAACAACCCAACGCTGTTGGGTGGGCTGGCGTTGCCTTCACCAACTTGGAAAGACGCCAGCGCTTTTTTTTTTCTATTTTTTCCCGTTTTAAAAATGGACTTGTTGTGTGTGTTTGAGTAGTGGGTGTACTGCCGGTTAGTGTTTGTTTTTTATTCTCAAATAAGATGATAGAAGATGAAAAATGGGAGGTGAAGGAGGAAGGTGTCTAAAAAGTGGTTGTTGTTTTTGTCAATTTTTATTAAACACACACATACAATTTTTAGTTTGTTTTTTTAAAATGAAAAAAAAGAAAAATGGTTGGTTTCAAAAAAGTGTGTGTATAGTGTTATATAAGGGGTATTTTGTTGTTGTTTGGGAAATGTTAAAGCTAGATGTGGCGTTGTAAATGCAAAACACTTTTGGGTTTAATGGTGTTATAAACTTCTAGTGAACATACCTAGGAGCTCTAAGATACAACCAAAGTACAATCACAACTACCTATACTATGACGAAGATCTTTTTTTTTGTTGAAACGGCAAATATATATTACTATCAACAAGCTTTCAAAAGTTACAATCAATCTGTAATGTAATGCTAAGAGGACAGTCCCCAAACTCTAGCAAAACAGAAATACAGACATAGATTCAAACAAGAAGATTCTAGCACTAATACAAACTGAATACATCGAAAACAAATGATCAAAGAAGCAATATTCACCATAATTCACCTTTCATTCTTCCTGAGACTACATTTCCTATGAGTCTATATTATATACTATGAAAGTAGAATGCAGCTTCCACCTCACAACTACCAACACAGTATAAAGAACAAGGTATCATCTCAAGAAAATGAACCATACAACACTATTGGTTAATCTATAATTATGGCTACATTTTCCACCAACTATGATCATCAAATGCATTAGAGCCTGTATCCCTCATAGGACTAAAACACAGATAAAAGCATAGCAGCAGGCATCACCACAAGAATAGACTAAAGCAATATGTTTTTTCATTCTACATCATTTGCTAGTGCATGGCTAGGACCAAGAATAGACTAAAGCAACATGTTGTTCCATTCACCAAACACGGTTTTAGTGAATTCAAGCTTAATGAGAAGTCGGTGGTGTGATGCACATAACCTGTACCCGGATGCCAAAAAGGGATGTTACATGTTTGTCAGCCGCTGCAAATTGCAGACAATCAGCACACACTGAATTGATGAGCCAGTGGAATGATGTAACACAACAACTTGAGGAATTGAAACAACGAGCTGAGGAATTGGGACAGCCAGTTGATGCACTGGGACAGGCTGATGCATTGCAACGGCAGGCTGATGCTTTAAAACGGCAGGCTGATGAATTGGAACAGCGTGGTAATGCATTGGAAGAACGTGTTCTTGCTTTGAAACGGCGGTTTAATGCATTGGGCGAGAGGGTTTCCCAATATCTGCCAAGGCTAAACTTTTTTGTTAAAATGTACAAGGAGCATAAACTTAAGAATGAGAAGAACAAAACATGTACTACGCCACCTACCTGTCACAAAAACTTAAATATATCTCATGACTGTCCTGCGTCGACGTTATGGTGACTAATTTCCATTATGTGCTTGTATTAATTCAGTATTAGTACTTTGTTAACTATTAAAATTGTTATCTTCTTATTTATGGGAAAGAATGCTACCGGAAATTTCTTACTATAGCTATGTCCAATGAAGATTTATAAAACATGTTCATGATAACATGGGCCTATGCGGAGCCATTCATATAACCTCTATTGTTTGATCAAGTTTATAAATATGGTAGATAACCAAAATTTTATGCCTGCAATAACAGCAACATCCTCCCTCCTAGCAGGAGGAGGTAGCACCACCACGAGATCCGCCACATTCTCCGCCGTCTCGTGGTGGAAACCTGTCACTCGACTTGGGGGCCGAAGTATTTTACGGACTTTTGCAGTAGAAGGAGAGGGAGAAGGACGCAGAAGGCCCCACCAGGAGTTGATTCCAGAATTCATTGGGAAAACGAGGATGCCAGATGGGTTGGTAGCAGCAGCAACACTACTCGTTCAGTAGATGAAGAAGTGCAGGAAAAAAACTTGCTTGGTGAAAAATTCTCCAACCTACTGATTCTCACTACCAGTAATTAGTAATCTCCATTATGTCTTTGTAGCGACACAAATAACATATTTGGGAACAACTTATGGCATCACAAGTTTTTCATATGATTATAGAACACGTTTAAAACAACATAGTCGATTGTTGTAACAATGGCTAAGATATCAAGAAGGCATAACTGGTGTTATTGGCAATACAAAATGATGTATCAATTAGGAAAAACTAACTATAAATCTTTTGTGACGAAAACCAATTGGTGTATAAATTATATACATGTTACTTTTTTTTAATCAAACACAGTAGATTAGTGCCAGAAAAATAATGATAGTAGCTAAACAGAAATATGGGTCAAATAGGTTTAACGGGTCGAAGATCTCCTAAAGTGTACATTGGATCCATACCACTTCCTAAAGACATGTAAGAAGTTGGATAAAAGTAGTTTTGTTGTTCAACCCAACCATACGCGTACTAAAAAACTAGGATTGCATGTTTTGACCTCTTCCCCTCTGTCTAAACAGACTCAATATACTCGTACTGATCATCTGATCCGTTTTGCTTTTTAAGCATCATCAAGCCTAAGCCGTGCTATGTTATGTTTCTTTTGGCTCGAGTTCGGTTCCATTAGTCATACAAGCCACCTCAACTTGCGTCAATTTAGGTTTTTGCTTAGCTTGTTAACCGATGCAGATTCTTAAGGGTGTAGCAGATGATATATTAGAATGACCAAGCCCAATTGTGAGTTTAAGGTTCATTAGGTTCTAAAGGTTTTCGATTTACTTTACAATATGAATATTAGATCAACAAAACATAACACCTACATGGAATTCGCAGCGTCATTCTCTTTCATTTTTGAAATATGCACAAAACCCAACAAACGTCTGACGCGCCGTCAGAAGCCGCAAAAACCACAAAAAATTTAAAAATTCTATTAAAAAATTTCGTCGTCGACCAACGACCTTTAATATTAGCTTTGCTTGTCTTGCTTCCACCGGTGCAGTTGAAGCTCTCTATCCGCTTGTCAGATTCCTCGTCAACAAATTTGTCAATGCTTTAATGTTTTTAGTTTGTAAATCCAATTTGAGTTGTCACGAGTTCGCCACTGAGATTGCAAGAGGATATTAGACGATAGATTACTATGGTTCCAGGTTGTGAGCTTAGGGTCCATTAGGGTACCAAGGTTTTCCTATGTACTTTGCGTTATTAATATAAGATCAATACAACAAAACACCTACGGAAAATTCACCATTCAACAAGCAGAAGCCGACCTGGAAGAGATCAAAACAGCTTACCGATGGCTATCAAAAGAATACACCCCGGCATTACCTTTCTCACACTCAAAAGCACCTCAGAAAAGGTTCATGAAACGAAGGAAATTGTACAGCACGAGGCTGCAAGCCGTGAAGCCAAAAAGATGAGGGTAAAGTTGGAAGATCCATACATGAAACATATAGAAAGATTTGTGTGAATCCCAGACATGGTTGACAGGTTTGGAGGACGGAACATGGAGCCGAGCGACCAAGGCAAGTCACAATTTGTTATTCTAGCATATTCTTAAAAATATATTCGCAATTTGTTGTATTACTTGTGTGTACAAAGGAAATAGTTGACTTTTTAAAGGTCAAACATACTAATATTATAGCCTGAAATGATGTATACGATAAATAGTATAAAACCATCATTGTTCAGTTTTACATGTTTGGGGCTAAGGTTAACACGCTAGTTGTGATTTGTAACGTCTAAGTACATGCAATATATACAGAAATAGTGAAATCACAAACAACTTTAGCCTACCAAAGACAAATTCGTCGCTAGACGAGTGAGGGCCCGCTTATGGTGAACATTACGAAGCTTCTTGTATCTGTTCATAAAAGCAGTGAGATCAATCTCTCTATCGAGAAGCTGTTGGTGGAGAGCTTCTGATTCCTCTTCTGACTTATAAATTGATTCTGAAAACAACCATCACCATTATAACTAGAATACCTAACATGTATGCTTAAACCTTTTACTATCAACCTACAGAATATGTCAGAGGTGTCGCGATCGGTTTCGGGTTGAAACAGGCAATTTTGTGTACTTGCTGACCCACCAACTCTTTTTTGTAAAAAAATTAATTATATAATTTATGTGTTAATTAAGATTACAAAACAACAACATTAATCCAAATCTTCGAACAAAACTACACAGGGGGTTGTATGCAATAGAAGAAACATGGGCAGCACTTTAATCCGTTCAACCGTTTTATTTATAATGATATGATATGCCTGTTTCACTCTTTTGAGATAAACACAACATAAATTGACTCGTTCATAAGTAAATTGGTTGAAACTGTACAATTTATCTATTGCCTTCAACAACTTTTTGGCCGAAAGCAGGACATATTTTCCTTCAACAAGATTAACATAACATCATTTTGCTAAAGGGAAATTTGTCACGTCTGTAATTTTTCTGGCAGCAAAGGAAGACCTGTTGGTTGCTTTTTAATCAAATGTATGCATTTCTGGAAACATCTACCCTTTAATGAGGCAGCTTGACAACATTTTAGTAAAGGCCTAGAGGAGTAAAGGGCATATTGTCGAGTCATGTTCTTTTAGGCCAGGAAGTGACGGGTGAAAATGGTTTCAATATGCCGTAGAGTGGCCAAATAAGTTACTCCGAGGAAAAACAAATATGCCTAGTTCATTTAAGTTTTCTTAATTATACTAAATAGAATATTTTCAGGGCATCATGTGTCATGTTCCTAATGCCAGATTGCCAGTAAGAAGAAAAAGTGTCAAGAAAAATATCTTTTTTCATCATAAAAGAGGACTTGGGGGCTAAAGAGGATTAAAACATGAAGTATAACAGCATGAAGAGTTCTGTAAGAAATAAGTTATTTTACCTTGCAGGCGATGAAGCAACGCTGCAGGAGAGTAAAATCTGAGGATTTCTTGTTTCTGCTTCTCGAGCTCGTTAAGCTTCTCTCTAGCGCCAGCCAGTTCAGTGGCTCGAATTATCTGACACTATATTAAACAGAAAAAGGAATATTTCACCAAGAATCAACACTCTTCAAAATGTTTTGGGGAAAGAGTAGAGGTCGGGTAACCGTTCTAAAGAGGTCATTTGTAACTTTATGTCCAACTAGTTTGTTCATAGTAATCACAGAAAGTGAAAGTATAAAATTATAATCTAAACTATTGAGTAAAACGATCAAGAAAGTTTTATGCATTGAAAATAGACTTTATAAACTTTTAACGTGAAAGAACCGTTCTGCACATTCTGCTTTTTAGCTTTGTTTTCTTTTTTGACCACTTTGGGCCGTTTGATATAAAAAAAACCCAAATTTGAACCATTTATACATAAGAAGAGTGAGAATGCCAACTTTAGAGAAGAATAGTACAAGGCACATGAAAAAACTAACCTGGTTTCGCAGCTCCCTGATGTATGGTTCTTTTTCCAAGTTGTTTACTGCATAAAAGAATCATTATGTTGACAATTAACGTTGACTATCTATTCTACTTATCTATAGCTGTGCTGATCAGTATTGAATACATGAAGGATTAATAAGCATATAATGGAATAACTCACTTGCAAGCTGCATAGTTTCATCTCGCAAATCGTTTCTCAGCTGAAATTAAGAAAGAGAAAATGTATGAGGGTCAATGCTAAAAAACGATATTCAGCTTAGTTTCAATATTCAAAAAGCTTGGTTTTCACAAGGCTGGATATGTAATTCTATCTAAATTTTGTAGCGACTGACTTGGCACATAAGGAAGAAATTTGACTAAATCGATACATCAATTCGATTGTAATCATAAAAGCATACATTTAGTTTAACATGGAACCATTTAAAAAAACCATTTTTTTTCCATTTTCAGGTGACGCAGTAGAAACATATTAGATCATGCATAGCTTCAACATTTGACCACATTATTAGAACAGCCCTATAAACAACTGAGCTAAATAGGCAAATAAGTTTTACAGTTTTGTAGGAGTAGCAATCTCAACCAGTTTATGTGAAAATTGGTTAATATGGATTTACTTTCATGACCATGTGTCAAACAGGCAACTTTAAAAATCTAACTAAAAGGGAATCAGGTTAAAAGGATCCCATCACATAATCAACTGTCTATAACCTCAAATTTTTCAAAAGTTATTGTAATATTAGTTTTCACATAATAATGTTAGCAGGTCAACGTAACCCATTTGACCCACCTAAATAAGTTTCCTGTTTTTACCCGGATCCATTCAAGCACACTATCCACACAACTTGCAGACTAGCCTGTTTCGTCATCTATATTGTTGTATTTCGTTGTTCACACATTTGGTTTTTGGCTCTAAAAACTGCCTTGCTGACCTTTTCCTAATACATGTGGAGTGAATAGGAGAGCCTGGACGGAGACTATATATGTACCAAAATCCTATGGAAGCCATTTAGTCAATGCATAGCTTCAACTAAATATATTTATCTAATTAAGCTTAGCATAACCACCTAACTTGGGATAAAGGCAATTCACCGTCATCCCTGTTGAAGGCTACATGGCATATAATTATTCAATGAAAAGAGTGGAAGTCACATCCCGATTGGTAATCACAGCTAATGCATTTCAATTGTCTTTGGGTATTGTTTCTTGGGTATAAAAAGGCATAAAGAAAGTATAAAATGTCGGTATAAACAGCAAAAATAGCACGAAACTACAAGAGTAACAAGATGACTTACACGAATCTGACTCTGGACCATGTCAAGCGAAAGTAAAAAGTGCTGATATGCTTCTCTGCTGGACAAAAGCGTCTGAAGCTCGCTAGCACTGCAAATTTCACAGTCAATAGAACAATTCAGTAGCCTACAAATCATTACAAAAATCAAACCTATAAATCTTTTTTAATCAGCTACATAAGATATGCCAATAACTTAAAGCATGCGAGAAAACCTTTTGTCCTTTAAGACATGAATAATCCCAGCAGCCTCAGGTGGAACGCGGGTTAAAGGTCTATCTCCGTATACCTGCGTTTGATGCTGCTCTTGAGAATCCCTTCAGTGAAAGATAATTCAAAGAAGTGAAACACGGAAAAATATAATATGAATCATACGATACGCAGTTGATATATCAGGGTGTTTAGATTACTTATTTTATGTTTAATTTATGCAACTAAGCAGTTTATAGTGTTTGGATAAAACAAAACTTCAGCTTGTTTTTTCTAGTTTTCACAATTTGGAACGTGCTTATTTGAGATGAAACAAAAAAAATCTTTTAGCCTCGTATCTAACCTAAAACGCTTTGGATACTACTAAAGCTTGTAACAAATTTACTTATTTCCCTTGTGCATAATCCAAACACTATTTTCTCTATTCTAAGCTTCTTATCTGACTCTGCATATAACCAAAAGCGTAAGCAGAAAAAACAATCTTAAACACCCTCAAACTTATATACTATCACTAATTGCATAAAAATCTTTAACATGGGCACAGAAGGATTGTTGACTTAACCATCCAAGAGTGGCCTAGTGGCAAAAAGGCTTGTGACTATCACTCTAGAATGTGTGCAAACAACCTTGAAGTGGCCACGTCAACCTCCTGAAAAGGGAGGGCTTTACCTTGTTTGAGTATTTGTGGCGGTGGGTTCAAACCCCGTGAATTAGTCGGCCAAAAGGTCGGAAACCATGATTACCCAAAAGAGGATTCTTGACTCAACCAAAGTTAATAAAACCAACTTAATCCATAAGGGTGTCACACTTAACAATTAAATTTATTTCATAATACATAAATTGTGGGTTTTTTTTACTAATATTCAAACAATACTAATTGCATAAACATAACCATCTCCAATGTGGCCTGGTGGTGAAGTGTCGTCAAGGTCTCCGAAAACCACAGTTCAAACCTCGCTGTAGCTAGGAAAAATTCTGGAAATGGCCATGGGAATATCAGTTTAGCCGCGTACATCAGAACCAAAAAGGCTCGACTTCCCCCGGCAACCTGAAAGGGGATCCTTCTCCGCTTACCCGCTTTTTAATTGCATAAAGATCTTAGAGGGTGTTTTGGATTGCTTATCTGTTTTTACTTAAGCACATAAACAATTTTTGGTAATTGGGTAAAATTGTTTATGTGCTTAAATATAAGCAGTTTGAAATAAGCAATCCCAAATACTTAACTATCTCCTAATCCACATATTACGGTTTTTGTCCATCTGGGTCATTTTTTTAAAATCAATAAACAGTCTAAAACATATACAAAAATTCAATCTTTATGCAAGAACATTAAAAGACTATATAAGTAAATCAAGAATTATAAAATTTAAACCTTAAAACTAAGATAAAGAAAAGTTACCAGAAGGATGTAAACATGATTTGAATTCTTGGAAATTGAGTGGTTGCAAGATTAGATTAGTATGTTTAACTACTTTCTTTTATATTCTTTAATTAATCCAACATCATCAAGAACTGAAAATTGTTGTATTATTTCCTTTTTTGCTGAGAATGGAAAGTCAGCAACTATCACTTTAGTGGGTCCCATTTAAAAAGGGCAAATAAGTTGAGCCAAAATGACAAGTTCAAAGAGTGTTTGGGTATATACTGTACGAAGTATACACGGGTAAATGGTCGAGGTTAAGGCTCACCGGAGTGAGTTTGTTCGGTGAGGTCTGTGAGCTCCCAAAACAAACATTTCCACTCGCATGTGACTTGGCTAAAACAAGTTGTAATGATATCACATCATCATTACAAAACGCAGATGCAAAGATTCTCTGCGCGCGAAAAAAAACACAATCGTGCGCGAGACCACCTCCCTCTGGATCTTATATCACACTCGTTGATACCAATCTGCGCGACTTATAAAAAACAAAAAATTCTACATATTTTTTACTTATAAATACTCACAACTTCATTGTTTTTTAAACGCAACTTCCTCATTTATATAAATACTCTCCAAACTTTACTTCTCATTTTTACTTACAAAAATGTCTCAACAAAACACTCCCCGAAACACCAAACGTCAACAACGAAAAACTACCTGAAGCACTCCGCCGACACCTGACGGCACGTTTGCTCTCGGAAACCCATCACTGAACCAACAAATAAACTCACGGTCACAGTAAAAATACTATTTTAACCAGTGTTGCAAAACAAGGTCTACAAGGCCGATTAATCGCCGATTAGACGCTACAAGGCCACCAACCTTGCCGATTAATGTAACATGGTCAAACAAATAGGTCAACCGTGGTCAACGACGATCAACGGTGATCAAACTTGCCGGAAACCTTCTAATCTTGCCGGAAGTACCTAAAACTCACCGTAAACTTGTTTGTTGATCACTTATATTAAATGTTTAAATCTATTAAAAGTTGATTTTTATTAGAAAAAAACTTGCCAATAATACTAAACTCACGAAATACACAAAACTTGCCAGAAATACCCAAATTTTTGCGAAAAATTGTCCAATCCCGTTTAATCGCCGATTAATCCCACCTTGACCGATTACAAGCTACAAGGTGGTCGACCGCCCGACTAACGATTCACGATTTTTGCAACCTTGATTTTAACGATTAACTGACAAGGTGAGTTTTCATAGCCCCTACTCTACTGTTTTAAATCATCTTTTGGGGTGAGAACATTGCTTATTTCAAACGTGTGAATACAAGTACAATTACTCATTACTGATTGGTCTAAGTCCCGATTTAACCCAAGTTGCTATTTGCCCGATTTATCATGAACCGTTAATTACTTGTAAGCGCGAATGTTATGGATAGATCTATCGGGATTGACGTCCCTGTTTGTCTTGGACTGACATTAGTCAAGCAAACACAGTTTCATTTGAGTCAGATTACGGGTGTCCCGGGTTAGACACCTGCAAGGGCATTCATTCATTGTTGGTATATGTTAACGCTTCGGTGTCATGAGCTTAGACAATAGTAATGCAATTTATATGACTTTGTATCTGTTATATTGTCATATGTGGATGAAATCTTGTGATTCATAAACACTACATTTTTTTGCTTAAACAAACCTATGAACTCACCAACTTTATGTTGACACTTTAGCAATGTTTTCTCAGGTGTTAAGAACGAAGATGCTATATGAAGTCTCATGCATTGCAGTTATTTCCCGTTATCTGAAGATACTTGTACTATTTAAAAACGATGTCGTATCGTCTATTTTTATGCTTCCGCTGAATGTTTAAACAATTTATTATTTCCTAATTCAAGTGATCAATTTTCTTAAAACGTCTCATATAGAGGTCGTTCTGTATTGCTTAGAAGTATGATAATCATGAAGTCACACGCCCTCGGTTGCCATTATACTCTGATATTTTAGGGGTGTGACAATACTGAAGTACCAAATTTTAACGCAAAGAAAAAAGCTGGCAAGAGATACAAGACATTTAGGTCTAGTTCGTTCAACACAGAGTCTGGGGATGCTAGTATTAATCTGAATTTTGATGTTGGAGATGACGAGGAAGATGAGGTGCAGAAACTTGCACAACCAATGGGCAGGGACAAAGCGAAAGGTTTGAAGAAGAAAGGGGCGGGATCATCGAGATCATCATCAAGTACGAATGACAAAACATTGGCTAGCTTGATGGTCTCCAAGTTGGGAATGTACAACAAACGTGCCATGGAAAGAAGAACACTTAGCGTTTTTGGAGATCGGAATAAGGGAGGTGAAAATTCGTAAACGAGAGTTGGAAATGCAGGAATATAAACAATGTCAAAAAGACATAATGTTCTATATGGAGCCATATGATCACTTGACTGGTGATGCACGCAGGCAGATGGAAGAAATAGGGGTGGGGATCAAGGCGAAGTGGAATTTGGAATATTAGTTTAAGTTTTTATTTATCTATGTATTGTTTTTAATTTCGTACGTTTAAGTTTTTATGAAAAAAGGTTTTTAATTTGTGAATAAAAAATTTTAGTTCGTACATTTTACGTTTTTATTAATTTTGTACGTTTATGTTTACCTTGATATTTACGTTTTCAGTTTATGAATAAAAGTATTTAAATAAAAAATGGGTATGAAAGGTGAGGGATGGTGACCAAGTGAAAGGTGAGAGGGAGTGAGGGGAAGTGAGAGGAGAGAGAAAGCTGAGGTGGCGCTGATGTGGATGGTGGAGGGTGTGGTGACCACTCCCTTTAGCCTAAAAGGGAGTCTTTCATGACTTGTACCGTTATAGGTATGTGGCCTCATCGGGTTAGTCCCGTAATCATTCCCTACCTTTCCATGACGTGACTAATGTACATGTAGAAATGACAATGAGGCGGGCTTAAGAAGGGGCGTCAGGCATCTCCATCCCTAAAAACGATTGCCAACACTCGACTCAAACCCACCCTGATCTTTATCAAGGCTCTTATCGGGATGCCCTGTTGAGGCGAAATGCTCCCCCAAACCTGTCATGTTCCTCAATACAGATCTTATTTGCGTGTCCTCTTTGGTCGTGATGTTCCACCAAACCTATGCTATTTCTTGTTTAGTATTATTTTCTCATCATTAGCAATATGATCACATGTAATAATTTGAAGAATTGAAAACCCACTATAATAATCAAGCTTCATCCTTAACGAATCACCAAGAATAGTAAAGAATAAAATAGCCTATAGTTCATTTCCATTTAACCACACATGTTTGTTTGCTATGCAGGATTTTACAAGTCAGATTCGGCCTCGTTTTAAGGTATGAACTTTTTAATAGTCGCCACCTAAGTCGGCATATGATTCAATTTTGTATTTCATGTTCTCCAGTAACTCAAATGGGTTAATTTGAATTTCAAATATTCTAATAAGTCACTATGGATTCGGGTTTCATGTTATGTTTTAAATTCTTCCCTTACAAGACATATTGTTAGGTCTTTTGGAAAAGGTATACTATGATTCAACATCTATTTAAATAAGCATCTAAAAGAGAATGTGTAACTTTTATTTATGTTAATGTTAATGTTGCTAACTACTGATTTTACATATACAACGTCACAAGCTTTATTTGTGTCTGATTATAACATCAACCATAATTTGGAGCAAAATCAATGGCTGGGTTTTTACATAGGTTCCTCTATAGTACAATTCCCTAGACTATGTTCCCCTGTAGTACAATGATTCATATCAATAGTCAACTTGTATATAACTATTTTTGTAATAACATTAACTAATGAGTAATTCAAATTTGTATATTCGATAGAAAAAGGCGGCCTCGACCGGAAGGAGAAGATCTTGTCCGATGAGGTATATTTAGCAATATCTTAGTTATCATGTAAAATTCAAATAAAAAGAAGAACCAAGGCTCTTCTTTTTTTAACATTTTTTTGTGTGTAGTTCTCTTATTTACAAAGGGTGTGATTTGAGGGTAAAAGATTCAACATACATGAGTATTTACATTGAGGAGCCTGCATATCTCTGAGCCACAATTTCATTCATGATAAGGTACACCTGATGTTGAAGACAAGGGTTTTCAGAATTTGCATTTTGGTCTTGTTTTAATCATAGTTTCTTACTTGCAAAATTACCATGATCATAGTTTTTGGCACTTTATAATTTATATATACGTATTTAATCTAGCAGTCTTGTTTCAAAGTTATATCAAATTTTTGAATACATATGTTTCACTCACCTTAACTTCATGTCTCAATTTTTTTGGGTAACCATGGTTTTTGTCTTAATTTATGGTTAAGGATCAGTATGTAACGGATGTATGGGTAATTGATCACACAAAGCATGCAGAAACGATTTACTTTTGGAATAAAATACATGATTCTAAAAGATGAACCGGTAACTTTTTGAACAAACTTTTAGACATTTATGCTAAAATGGGTCTACCTCGGGTACAATTGAATCTGTTTCGGGTCATCTTTAGTCTTGGTATGCATGGTTTATATGACAAGTGTACACTAACCATGATTTACAATTTGTATAGTGTGTCATTGGCATGACATGGGATGTTATACCATTATGGGGTTGTGTGTTAAATTGGGAATGGGTCCAAACCCACACATGTATCGTTGCTTTGTTAACACTCTTATCAGTGCCAACAACCACATAGAGCATATATGTTGTACCAGAACATATTTGTTGTATCAGAACATGATGCGGTATAAGTATAACCTTCATGTGCTGCATATGGGCACTTACTCTAGGATTCTTATTGGATTAACTTAATCGCACAACTTCACTCAGGCCAAGAGTTTATTACTAACCATGGAAAATAAGGGATATCCTACTGTTCACCTCTATCTATCGGTTCTCAAAGGGATGGTCTTGGCAAACAAGCCCGAGTACATGTGGTCCTTGTACTTTGAGATGGGTTACAAGAGAAACATCACCGCTAACGAAAAATTCTTTAGTGATTTGGTTTATGGTTTAATCAGTATATCCAAGTTTGACGATGTTGATTCCATGCTAGAGGAGGCGGACAATCTGAGCCAACAAGTTGCTTGTATGTGGTACACCAGCGGAAAGGTTTAATGGAAGAAACTATCTTCCACACTTGGATGAGGATCTTACCTAATTAATATTAAATATACTTATATGTCATTCTTTTGTTAAATCAGGTGTTTCTTTATGTTCTCTATCAAGCTTTAGAATACTTGTTAAATTCATAGCATTGGAATAGTGCAAAATTTTCTAACTATGGTTACCAATAGCTTATAAGCGACATACGACGCTTATCTTTGATTAGGATCTAGGCATCGATTTGTAGCACCCTAAATTGGGTCGCAACAGAATAAGGGTCGAGGAGTGTTACTTCATAGATCAATAGCACAAGATATGAGAGAACGACATTTAAATAAGTCGTTTAAAATTGATATATTGAATTTAACTGAAATGTTGTTACAAAAGCTCCAAGCTTAAATTGTTCATCCATGAAAATGTAAAGATTTTGATACATAACAAATATCCCAAAATGTAATGCATCAAATCTCTATTGCAATATGACTCTAAAATAATGCATCCAATGTATCCATGTGTAACAACCCGAGCTTCAGGTCAACGTCTATCCCGAGCTAATATAACAATTTTTGCTACGTAAATAATTATAGTCGTTTATACTATATAAGGTTTGATGAGAATTTTCTTTTATAAGGTAAATTCAATCCGTGATTGAGTTTCTATTTGTTTTCGCGTCTAAGGAAAGCCAGAAAATTTTGATTTTGTTACTCCGAAAATTAAATATGTTATCTTTTGTATTTTTTGACGTTTCTCCGAGGTTTTTGTAAAACCCGTTTGTTTTGAAGTAGTGTTTTACGGTAGTTTTAACGATTTATTAAACGTTTTTTTAAAGTAAAAATTAGTGGGATGGATTTCAAATATTTATAGAGTGGTGTGTCCCGAGTCTGTGGTTAAATTTTACATAAAAGAAATGAAGCATTGTATAGGTTTTAAAAGAGATTAAGGATGGAGGGGACTTTAGTTTTTTGCCAATTTATCAAAGTTCAAATTCTATACATAGGGGTGATACTTCCACCCATTTACACTTTACAAAAATATAAATCTCTTCATCCCCCCCCCCCCCTCCCTCCCCCCCCCCCCCCCGCTCCCCCCCACCCCCTCCTCATCCTCTTCTTGCTCTTGTTCGATCCGTTACAACCTCACACCACCACCATTCGGTCTTATGTTTGTCTCTTCCAGACATGCAATTGTAAATCAAATTTTACATCTTAATTCTTGTTTTAAGAGCTACAAATCCCATTATGAAACCTTCAATGCCTTAAGTTTCTGAAGAAGTTGATTTAGGGTCAATCTAGTGATTTCAAGTATAAGGATGTGTTCAAAGTGGTTTTAGTTACGCACATCTACAAAATTATAATTTTAACATCCCACTTATTTACTCCTGTTTATTTGTTTGGGTTGCGTCATTATGCGCACATCATAAGCCAGGGGAAACCATAGTTCAATTTTCTTGTGATAACATTAAATGTTGTAGTTTGTTTTTTTTAATCAATAAATTAACAAATCATACATCTTATTTGTTGATAATTAAAATTGCTTGGAATATGAAAAGCACGTTTTGTAGAAATCACCACCAGGTTTGATGGTTTTTGGTTATAATTCATCTAACTAAGTTGTAAACCTCTTATTTTTCTCTTCTCTCAACCTAGTCGCGTCCCCAATAAGTTTTATTGGGGTTTTGGGTTTTGACTTTGTTTATATATAGAAGTTGGACTTGACGTGACGGTTCGAGAAATTTTTGAAATCTATCTTGGCTCAAGCCACCCATAACCACTTAAAGATGTTTAAGGTCAACGTTTTGATATATGGTTAGGCTTTAGGATGTCCTAAAATCGAAAGGTTTTCGGGACGAGTCAAATGTTTGGGTTGAGTTTTGGCGTGTGTGGAGGGTAGCTATACAATGTCATACTTTCGAAGTTTGACTTTTTGAAAGTCAAAACTTGCTGGAACTTTGATAAGTAGTCTAATAATGAGCAAAAGGGTTCTTAATGTTAGTTAATTGTTTCACGAATGTGAGAGTTCGGATTTTTTAGAATTACTTCCGACAAACTTTCTAATAATGAAACTTTTAATGGAAATGTCGGTATATTGTTAAGCTTGTCATAGTAGAAATGTTTTGAGTCGCAATTGGAGATTGTAGTATATAATTGTATATACATAACAGTAATATATTATTACATTTATATATATTTTTATATATATTTAGAAATATATTATATATATATATATGCATTAGTATGCATTATATGATTTAAATATACTTTTAAGTCACGTACCGCTATTATTTGTAATTTTATAGGTCGCGGTTAAGACGTGAAGGACTTTGCGCTTGATTGGAATTGAATTGCATTTGGATCTTTTGCTTATATATTGTATATACCATAAACAGTAATATATATACACAATATATTATATATATATTTCATATATATATATATATATATATATATATATATATATATACATATATATATATATATATATGCAAGTATGCAATATATGATTTAATATACTTTTAGTCACGTACCGCTATATATGTATTATATAGGTCGCGGTTAAGACGTGAAGTTACTTGCGCTTGATTGACTTGATTGCTTTGGATCTTTTGCTTAAGGTGAGTTCATAGCCTTGCTTTCTAAGTGTTTTAAATGTTTTTAAACCCGCGAGGGGATGCATGTTTATTTTATAAAATCGAACACATATGATTTTATGGTATGCTGAACCCGATTACGAGATTGTTTCCGCATAAGTTGCTATTGTCGAAGTCCCTTATTTCGTGAACCGTTAATTGCCTTGCGAGGTGAATGCTAATGCATTAAATAGATCTATTGGGTTTGACAACCCTGTCCAAGGTATGATTCCGTAGGTGAGCACCCTGATACGGGCATTTTGTATTTAGAAATTAGGAGGTATATGACAATAATACCTTGTTTGGGGCACTTTAACATATGAAATGCCATATATACTATTAACGTTCGGTGTTATGAGCTTATTGCGTGAAAGAAAAGAAGTTTCTATACATTGCATTCGTTGCTTTGTTTTCCCGAGAACTAATTATGTGTTCAAAGATTATTGTTTATCAATTATTTTAAACTCTATGAATTTCACTCAACTTTGTTGTTGACGTTTTAAACATGTTTAATCCCAGGTAACCAAGGATGAAGGCAACGATGACGTGGAGGTGTCGTGCGTGTGATGGATTTGTGGAAAGACTTCTTGTGTGTTCCGGTCTTTCAAAAACTATGTCTTAAGTTGTGTTAAAACAATGTGTTTTATTTGAACAATTGTCTTTTTAAATGTTGTACTAGACGGTGGTTACGATTCTGTGGGGACCTAAACGCATTTTAACTCTGATTAATAAAGGAACACATGTTTGTTAAAACGTCTCATTTGGGTCGTTTTCTATTATCTTGGTGAATGGTGCTATTTAGTAACGCCTAATTGCTAATTCCGCTGTGCAACCCAATGTACGTTGGTTGGGGTGTTACAGAGTAGTATCAAGAGCCTAAGGTTATAAAGAGCTAGGTCGAGTCTTTTTTAAAACCTAAACTATAATGCTCTTACACGCACGCCGAGACTCCTCGTTGCCATTGGTTACCTATAGAAAGAAAAGGTAAATTTATTTAATTATTACGTATAGGTATATTTACGTATGTGCTATATGTATAAATGGTTAAGTATGGATATATTTATGCATGTGTTGGATGCATAAACTGTTATGTATTGGTGCATTTATGCATGTGTTGTATGCATAGAATGTCATGTGATTTTATGATAACTCTCATTATATATGTTTTAAATATAATTGAGATATATAATGAACGAGAATGTCACGAATTGTGAATTTTTGTTTTTGTGCTTTGATGCTAACCGTTATTTTGATAATAGTGTTCCCATAATAAGGAGTGATACGCTATTAAGTAAGTATTATATGATATTTCTAGATTATCATGGTGAATGTAATTCCTCCCGATCATGTGGATGATGTGCCCGTTGTTGAGCCGAATCAACACAATGATGTTCATGTTGTTCCCGAGCCTGTCTTAGTGGATGAAGACGAGGACCCGGAAGAAGACGAATTTGAGGAAGAAGAAGATCCTCAAGAGGAAGAAGATGATATGGAAGTCGACATCGAGGAAGATGAGAATGAGCCTGAGTTGACATATCCTTATGAAAAGGTGGATCCTCTTAACCCTCCGACGCCTGCTTCTGACTCAGAACCTGAGGATGCGATCGAGGTTGAGAACCCGATTGAGCACGAGGATGAGACTGTTCCTGCTAGTGTCCATAAGGTAGGTGAGTCGTCTACTGTTCCTTTTCTTTGTGAGGACAGTGATGGTCTATTGCCTGGTCTCATGAGAAGGGACATTAACTCTCTTTTTAATCGGATGGCTTCTCTTTCAAGACGACTGTGTGGTCGCGAGACAGCGCATGCATTGGTCGAGAAGAAAGGAAAAACAAAGGATGAGTATTATGCTAAGTTGATTTTGGATTTGGGTAATGAAGTGCGTTCTAGTGTGGAGCAAGGAACGTCTGCAATGGAAAAGTTGGTTGAAAATCTTTGTAATGTTGAATATAAGGTTGAGTGTAAGAAATTAAAGAAGGAACTTGAAGAAGCAAGGTTGAGCAACACATTCCTTCGTATGCAGAATGAATGAGTCGAGAGAGATCTCTATTGGACTAGAGTTCGAGCTCATGAGTTCTACCAAGAGATGATTCGTAGAGGATTTGTGTTTGAAGAAAGACCGAATGAAGCTATCGATGTTCTGGTTAAGGATAAGGAGCATACTCTGAAAGAATCATGAGGAAATCCATTCTTAGTAGTTTAGATTCATTAGTATTGTCTTTATTATGTAATCACTAAACTGAATGCTCAGTTAGTAGAATTAGTGTTATTGGTTGTAACGATTTGTATCATTTCATGAAACAATGGAACTATGTATTAACTCTTTTGTGATGAAAAATGAATGACTATCTTTTGATTACTACTTGATGTTGTGTGACTATTGTTGTGATTGATTTGTCATTGTACCATGTTATGAGTATATCACGTTATGAATGCTTATCAGATTGTTTTCTGTGTGACATGACAGAATCATGCCTCCAAAGTCTGCACCTATGACTCAAGCTGCTATTAGTCGAATGATCAAGGAGAATGTCGATGCTGCCATCGCTGCTGAGTAAGCTAGACATGCGAATGTAGAAGTGATGCTAGGGGATCTGGACCAGCTAGAGGTCAGGATGCCGCACTTGCTGCTCGTGAGTGCACTTTCGCTTGATTGATGAAGTGCAATCCTACTGCTTTTCGTGGTACCGAAGGAGCTGTTAAATTATTAAGATGGTTCGAGAAAACTGAGAGTGTTTTTGGAATCAGTGAATGTGCAGTGGGCAAGAAGGTTAGGTTTGCTGCTGCAACTCTACAAGGACCTGCTTTGACTTGGTGGAATACTAAGGTTGCAACCATAGGTTTGGAGACTGTGAACCAAATGCCTTGGACTAAGATGAAGCAACTGATGACTGTAGAGTTTTGTCCGATAGAAGAAATTCAACGAATGGAGCACGAATTGTGGAACTTGAAGGTTAAGGAGTATAACATTGTGGCTTATACTCAAAGGTTCAATGAGTTAGCATTGATGTGTCAGAGAATGGTTTAACCAGAAAGAGTAAAGGTTGATGCTTACATCCGGGGGTTGACCGATTACATCAAGGGTGAAGTTACTTCTTCTAGGCCTGCTAACCTGAGCGAAGCCGTGCGTATGGCCTATAAGTTAATGGAACAGAAATCGCAAGCTAGAGATGACAGAATCTTGGAAGGAAAGAAGCGAAAGTAGGAGAGCTTTCAAAGTGGAAATAGTAGTGGTAAGGGCAATCATAGGGATAACTCACGTTCAACTTTGCAGAATAACCAAAGGCAAGGAAACGTGCGAGCCATGGTTACCGCTCCTACTGATGGAAAGCTTCCTTTGTGTGAACGTTGCTTTACCCGCCATGTTGGTCACTGTATGATAAGTGTTAAAATGTACATATAAAATACCCAGGATTTCGCCAATAAAAGCCAAAAATATGCCAAAAGATGGAAATA
>BQNB010023192.1:2417-62091 GCA_026074375.1 Tanacetum coccineum | reverse complement strand
GCCAAAGTTGGCTGAGTGGTTACAACCCATGATAAACCCCATATGACCCATTTTAAGACTAAACCAAACACTCCCTTAATTTATAAATTCGGGTTTTTAGCCCTTTTTCAATGAAGTAAAGGGGTAAGACAAGTGTTATTAAGTTGAACTTAACAACTTTTACACATGGTCATGCAAGTTTAAACAGAATTGGTGGCTTAACTTGCACTTTAAATTTTTGATAAATGCAATAACACAAAAAACTCTTTATCTTTTATTAAAACTGGAAATAATACAACACAAACTTAAAATAAACTGAGTACAATACTTTTTAAGAAAACTTAACTAAATTTTACACTAAGAAAAGAAAAAACAGGGGATATGGTTCTCGGCTTGTTCTCTTCTCTTTTATAGAAGTCCAAAGGCATTCTTTTGTCTTGGGTTGTGTTTGCTGTGTGTGTACAAGGCAGCATACTCAATCCTAGCCCTCCATTCCTTTCTCTTCATCTCAGCCATTGAAGGGGGTGCGGGTTTTTGTAAATTGCCAAGTGGGAAGGTTATAGGGGTAATGGGGAGGTGGGAAATGGTATGGGGAGAGCAGGGAAGTGTACTAGGGAGGTGGTATTGGCTATAAACCATGGGGGAGGGAGGTATGGTTTTGGCGGTAAACGGGTTGAGGTACCAAGTGGTTGCAGGTTTTAAAACCAACTACAAGATGTAGTTTTCAGGTTTAAATGAGGATGAATCGGGGAGACGAGCAAGATGTGGCTGCATAGTCCCCATCTTATGGCATCCTCTTTGTCATTTCATACTAACCGAACAAAACAATTATAAATAAAGACGTTTGGAAAGTGATCATCTATTCCCTGTGGTTTTATATTAACACAAGAATCTTAGGAGTGGTTTTTAGGTATACACTATATCTATGCAAAATCTGGTAACCCAGCTTTTACACAAACTAAAGGAGAATATATAGATACGACCTATCTTACAAGTATATGGCAGCATTTGGATCCCGTAGGTTATCATTTTTTAGCCCTTTTCAGTTATAAAACACGTTGTAACAAATTAACAATATTTTGAGTACGCTTATAGTTTTATAAGAAAGGTTACAATTGGGACTATTTTTCAGGACCGTATGGTGTGCATTGGCCCAATTGGGCTTGTATACTGCGGCCGCCCACCTGGTTTTTGGTTTAGAAAGGGACTCTCAATGAAAAGGTTATAAGACTTAGCAGAGTAGGTTAATCAATTGGGCTTTTACAAAATGGCCCAATAAGGTTCAGAGTGGATTACATGTAGGTTACAATATGGCACAGAATTAGTGGCTGTAAAACTGGCTAGGATGATGGGCCTTCAAAGACTTCACAACAGTGCTTGTCAATCATGCACACAAATTAGGCTGATGCGATAATTGAATAGAGGCCCTTTTGGTCTCACAGTCTTCATAGTATACTATTATAGGGCTTTCTCACGGCCCATCCGAGATGGGATTGAGATTGCATACTTTCCATTAGTAATTCTTCAGTTCCGGTTCCGGTTTGACTGTATTCTTCTGTTTGACTGTTGATTCTTCTGGATTGACTTTGACTTTGACTTTTTTGGTCTTTGGCCTTGATTTTTCACAGTCTTTTCCATTCCATGCTCAGTTTTGTCATTTTGGCTTGGTTTTCTGTCTTTTTGTTGATATCCACTTCCTGCACAATACAAATGCAAAACAAACATATATTTGGCAGTTTTTGTCTGTTTTTGGTCATTTAAGCTCGTTTTTAGAGGTAAAAGATATGTGTAATTAAGCACTTATCACTAGTCATCAAAGAAACAAGACTGTACAACGCTGTCAACCGCGAAAGCAGAATATGTGTCTCTATCTGCTTGTTGTGCCCAAGTCCTTTGGATGCAGACACAGTTAATGGATTATGGCTTTTACTTCAACAAGATTCCAATCTATTGTGATTCGAAATTAGCCATAGCCATATCCTGCAACTCGGTCCAACACTCAAGAACAAAATGCATCGATGTCCGCTACCATTTCATAAAAGAGCACGTAGAAAAGGGTACGATTGAACTGTATTTTATCAAGACAGATTACCAACTGGCCGACCTCTTCACCAAAGCTCTTCCAGTGGATCGATTCAACTATATGGTTCGTCTCCTTGGTATGCGCAGCTTGTCTCCTCTGGAAGTTGAACGTCTTGCAAAATCTCGGTAACTCTTTGTATATATTTATCAGAAAAGAAAAATATAAAAATATAAAACATATAAAAGCAAAATACAAAATCAAAGAATTTCAAAAATACTAAAAATATTCTTCTCCGACATGTCTCTCGACAATCGATAACATTTACGCACCTAGAAATGTTGATTAATATTAACACGGGTGTATAAATGAAGTTCGAGTGAGAGTTTCAAATGATTTAAAAACACGTCCTTTCAAATTTTTCTCTACGACTTCTAAGTAAATGTCAGCTTAGGACTCGGTCCCTAAAGAAAGGAAAATGTTCATTTAGGTACATTTATCCTAAACAACGGGATGTTCATATCTTCTCGGTCTTGAGCAATGTCATACAAACATTCAAAGTTTGTGAATGCTTAAGAGAAGCACCAAGAAAATGATAATTAATAAGATACATATAAAATCATTTTCTTGTTGAGCATAATTTTTCAAGATATTTTCAAAAAGAAAATTTCAAATTCTTTCAAAATTATGTGCTCAACAAACTCCCACTCCAAGTTTTCACTCTAATCTTTTATCGAGGGGGGGTATAATAATATAATTCCTTCGGCATGCTCTTATGTTTTCCCAAGACTTAGTTAGACTCATGTGAATTACCAGACATTAACTTGTTTTTTAATTCACTTATTGTCAAAAATTGTCACTACATACGCAATTTTTGAGGGGGAGAATAGTGATTAAAATGTGATCAATACGGATTAATAATGGATATGATCTTCTATCTATAAGTGCATTCCCAAACCTCGCATGTGCAAAACTCTTTCATAATATGGTGCATATGTGTAGGTGGAGCTTTTTGGTAACTCTAAAAACTCTCAATGTGTCATAAATGATTTCTCAGACACGTTGATTGATTTTTCAAATGGTTTTATAGATCTTCATGGCAATACCCAAAGACCTACCAACTATTGTCTCTCAAGGAGGTATAAGGTGGTCAAGGTTAGGAATATTCGTTCCATGATCCAGCCAGAACCAGAGGGATCTACCCAGGAACACTCCATTAGATAGAATAGAAATCCTAGGTATGATTGAAAAAAAGAGTAAAGTGAGATCGGGAAGAATGTTATCCAAGGCATGAGTTATCACTGGAACAAACCCAACAAGGTGATAATGAGGACCCGTTAGTTTAACAATGAAGAGGTTAAAGAATTAAAAAGAATTATAAGGATAAAGGGTGAAAAGAAAGAATCCCTCCATACAACCTTAGGCAGAGACCGGGTCAATGCATAATCTATCGGTAATCACAAAGATGATTATGATATTAAAGACAAGTTATCATGGACCTAGTGATGCAAGGCACAACCCATCCCAGCTACTCAAGCTTCTCTTAAAAGAAGTTTTGCTTCATTTCTCACGGAGATCAACACGCTTCTATCGGCTTTCTTATTTCGAGATCGTTGATATTGAAAAGGTGGCAGTCTGCTCCAGCCTCCGATTACCAAATAACAAATGTGCACTTATAAAGTTTAGAGCCAATGAGATTCATTCAAAATCTCACTAGGACACAAATTCCAATATACAAAATGTCGTGCATCATTATACAAAATTTGGTATCAAAGAGTCTTACGCATTATCCTTGTGGTAATTGCCAGAACATTCAGAGTGATACTCTTTAGTATTCACAGTGATGAATGGAAATCCTTCTAGATTCATCATCAAACAGCTCTACGGTAGGTGACTTGCGAGATTCTAAATGAATCAAGCTTGTGTCAACTGGATATCGATTTTGGTCCAGTATATGAATTGACGACTCAATCAGAAAGATAGTAACTATCTGATTCACTCTTACCGTGTTGTCTGCTTTGAGACGCTCTGGTAACGAGAACGGCTAGTGCAGCTGTGAAACCCTGTCAAGGAGATTCTTTTGAATTCTACCTGATCACAGGCAGTATTTATACTGATTAACGGGGAACCATGGTTATTGCAACCGTATTCGACGAAGTGACAAAGACACTTTTGTCCATGTATGTTTATCACTAACCTATACTTGCAGGTTTCCCGACGGTAGCAGCTTCTAGTCCATGTCGAGTCAAGATTCAAGACCTCATGCTCAATCGACAAAGATAAATACATGATGAAAGCTCAAGCACATGTGTCAAAGTCTTCCGCAATCTCTGATGTACAAGCACTTCCTCAAAAGAACATTTTCGACAAGATTGCCAGACAATAACAAAGATATATCTCACAAGTGGATCAAGTACTACTCCTACCATGATGTGGTACAAGTAATCATGTTAAAGAAAATGTTGAGGGAGATTGTTAGCAAGCTTTCAAGACCTTAAGCATGAGGGTGGAGACACAAGATCGTAAGGAGGCATAAAGATTCTAGGATAAAGATTCAGAGAACTCAACAGTCAAGACAAATCAAGGCCAAAGACCACGATATTAGTATTTTGTCAAAGAATATCAAGTCAAAAATCAAAGATCCATGATCACAAGCATGCAAAAGGAACTTCAAAAGAATTCCCAAGACTACAAGATTCCAAGACTCAAGATGTCACAAGGAGTGAATCCATATATGCAATGACCACCCCTTAGGGGGAGATTGTTAGACTTAGTTTTATTAAAGTGATGGTCATTAATATTCCCAAACCTTGTATAAGTAAAACGTAGTTTACAGGAAATTCATTTAAGCTAATTGGGCCTAGGTGTCGGGCTAAAGCCTATTAGATCGGTCCATTAAAGGCCCAAGTCCCATAAGGAGTCCAAGTCTCTTGTACTATATAAAGCCATCTCCAAGTGTGGAGAGGGTGTTGCTTCTCATTTTCTCTAGGTCAAGTAACCAATTTTTCTCTCTTTTATTTCTCTTTCTAGTTCTTTCTCTCTCTAAGATTTTTATGTTTTAAGGTGATGAAATGATATCCTAACATATATTTAGTCTGTCTTATAATTCCTACAATCCTGAATCCCCCGAAAGTCACAAAAGTAGGAAAACCAGGTCATAGTGATTAATGCTAACTACCCCAAGAACTAGTCTAATAACTTATACAGATTATTAACCCTCTCTGAAAGAGTTCATGTACTTTTTAAGTATATTAAGTGATAGAGGAGGTAACTTGGTTAGTTCCTACACTAGGGATAGGGTTCCAAACCTACCCTAGTACCCCTGCTAATCCCATGTTTAATTGGTAATCTAATAACAGGATTAACATGATCTAAACCACCCGCAATACTACCAAAACCCAGGGATACACTATAGTCAAAGGGTATCCAACGAAACCATAATCTAACAGGAAACAAACATTATAACGATAGTAAATTCATGACTAGGCCAGCACTTGAAGTGCTTAGCCGCTCATAGCAACAACACAGCAAGAATTAATAAAGGTAATCTTGGATTGAAAACTCATAATTCTTACATAAGTGGTTTATGAACGATTAAATACAAAAGTAAGATAAGTGTGATCTCCCTTGGACTTCTGGTGGAATTCTTTGAGCTATGGAGGCCTTGTTCGCCCCTTGGAACTATTGTAGAATGGTTGATGTCGAAGTGTCTGAATGAGGCCTCTATTTATAGATTTCAAATATTTTGTAGCGTTATCATATGAGGTGTTACGCCGTAAAGTGTTGACGCGTCCTTTCCATATTACAAGCTTAAATATGTTATGGTGTAATCAAGAGGGCATGTTACGCCATAATGCTGACTCGGATAAGTCATCCTTCCATAATAACACTGTTACAGCGTAAACCTTTAGTATAGTGATGTTGTAATGTTGTAAGCTGACGTTTCTTGCTTGAATTATGTTACGGCGTAACACTATCGTAGGGGTTATGCCGTAACATCTCGGAAGAATCCGTATCATCTTAATTTTTTTGTCCATTTCCCGTGTTTCCTGTCACACACTTGCATTTTACCTGAAAACAACTAAATAACCGTAAATGTATCGAATTCAAGTATTTATAAGACAATTGCAACAATCTAAATAATCGTATAATGTATCAGAATTCAAGTATTTTAATAAGACGCGCAATGCATGTATTGTCATGGGGGAAGAAATTTAACGACGAAAGTATCTCAAATATTTGATGTTATCTCATATATCTCCCCCACGTGACCTTCTACTTGCTTCAAGTAGCGTCCTTTGTGTTAAGAATGAATTCTATAAAAAACTATTCTTCTGATTTAAATCAAAGAGAAATGAAACTATAAAAGACTATTACGCTAGAAACATCAGAGCTGGACACTCTTTGAAAAAGGGAGTTCTATGGGACTAGAGATTGGGAATGTGGGGGGGGGGGGGCTTGATTATGTTTCAAGTTCATTTTTGTTTTAAAAACTTTGCTTTTAGAAATACTATTTAGATATCGAGTAGGTGTATTGTTTAACCAGAACGCAACAATATGAATCAAACATTGTAAATATTATAAAAATAAATAGTAAAATATAACTTTGCACATGAATATAAGGGTTATGAGTTTAGTAAAGCGATTTTATGTTTTCATTTTAAAACTTTGCTTTTAAAATACTTAGATTCGAGTAGTATGTTTAACCAACCAACAATATGAATCAACCAAGTAAATATATAAACTAATAGAAAATAACAATCACAAGAATATAAAGAGATAAGAGAAGGAACAATCAAACCAAGACACCAAGATTTATAGTGGTTCAGCTACGAAGCTCTTCTTCGACCTACTCTACTCCCCGAGTATCCTACTCGAGATTTCACTATGTCAACAAGCTCCCTTCAGGCAGAGAAATCTGTTTACACGTTGCTTATGTTATTTTCTGACACTAAGCTAAATGTCGAGTCCTAATATTAGCTAGAACCAATCTACCACTTCATGATCACTACACGATCACTAGATCTACACTATTGGATTTACATAATATCTGAATCACACAAATACATAAGATAATTACAATAGAGATTTGATACTTAAAAGAAAAGAGGAGAGATCACTAATCAACACTTCGTTTCTTGGCGAATACGAGTGTTCTTCTCTTGCACTTGAATGAGAGGAAAGAGGTGAGAAGAAGAGATTAGATCACTTGAAACAAGATCAAGAGATGTTAATGTTCAAGATATTTAGTGAGAGAAAGAAGGTTTTTAGAGAGAGAAAGAAGTGTGAGAAAATGCGTGCAAAGAGGTCTGATTTTCTGCAAGGAATGAAGCAGTATTTATAGGCACGAAAATCCAACGGTCACTGGCGGCGATCCCAGATATATATGAGGGCCTCCAGTAGACTACGCTCCCTTTTTTGTCTTTTTGTGAGGAAGGTTGTATATGGTATAGAAGCGTTCCTGATGTACCCAAATATGATTCTAAAAGTGACAAAGAGTCTTGGGGTGATAGTGGAGAAGATGATGATGATGATGATGATGATACTGAAGATGATGAGGGTAATGATGATGATGATGATGGTAATGATGGTGATGATGATGATGATAATGATGATAATGATGGTAATGCTGATGATGATAGTGATTACGAAAGGATTGAGTTAGACAGAGATGAAAATCCTAATCTCAATCAGTTCAATGAAGAACATGAAGAAGAAGAGGAAAATGTTGATTGATTTGAATAAAATAATCCTTTACTATATATATATATATATATATAATATAAATATATATAATAAGAATTATCAAAATATCAATTAATAAGAGAGAGTAAGTATTTCAAGAGGGTTTTAAGAAGGAAAATTACTTTTGACCAAAGTAAAATCCAAAAAACCTTCCCGGGTCTTTTCCCGACGAGGTGCGAATTGAAAATCGAGGCTAAGTTCGTGATCGCATGTTTGAATAATCAAGATTTTTGAATTGGATTCTATTTCTACAATTATAAATGCAAAAACATGTAAAGTAAAGCGACAATTAAGACAATTAAAAATAAAACATGAAAACGTTAACGGGAATTTAAAAACGCGACGAATAAGCAACTATATCAAATTTTAACCCTACAACTTCAAATTTAATTTTTATAAATTCTAAATGACTAAAAATAATTTTTAGAAAAAGAATTATATTTTTTTGTTTGTTATTTTATTTAATCTGAATTAAAAACGGAATTAATCAAAAAATGCATAAAAATAGTAAACTAAATTATAAAAATCTGAAAAATTCATGAAAAGTAGTTCTAACTATGAGTAATCTAAGAAAATTAAAAGCTGGAAGGAAAGCCGAACAAATAAGCTTAAAAAAGCAAAAAGAAGCTGATAAGCAAAACAAGGAACAAGGGTTAAAAGAATGAAGGAGTGGAAGTATGACAGAAAAGACCCAAGGGCGCTAATGGTTAAGTGTGTGTGGTAGTGAGACGTGTGTGTGCTAAGGGAGAGCTCACAGGTTCGACCCCTATGGCCTCTCTTTTTGACAAATCATTTTTTTAAATTTCTTTTTGCAAAAAGCTAAAATAAGCAAAAATAAACAATTTTAATAAAAAGACTTTTTGACAAAGCCTGAAAATTAGCTAGAAAAAGTTGTTTTAGAACTGACAGTTATCTTATTAAGACTAATGACTAAAAAGCTAAACTGTTTGAACTCTTAAGACTCAATAAGCTAAAAAACATATATGCTAAACATGCCAACTCCTAGACCTAATAAGCATAAATGAACCAAAATAAGCACACCTAATAATCTTAAAATAAGCTCTAAAGAAGCTCAGCAGTACTAACTTTGAGTTAGTACTGCTAGCTTAAGTTTAAGCCTGCAAGCTTTTCAAAACTCATTAAGCACAAGAAAATTTAAAATAAGCTGAACACAAACCTAACTCTAGACCTAATTAGCTATAAAGACTAGAAATAAGCAAATTAAAATAGCTAAAAAGCATCTATAAGCTAAAAGAGAGCAGACTCTAAGGTTGAACTTTAAAGACCTTTTGACAGTTTTTAGGCTAATTTTTAGAACAAATAGGCTCTAGGAATAACTAAAATTTGAAATCAGATAGACTCCTATACCTAAAGAACACAAATAAGCTGAACATAAGAAAATAAGAACAAGTAATAAACTAGAAAAGTTCATTTAAAAATGGCAGACAATACTACTTTATTTTTGGACTTTTAAGCTAAATCATTAGGACCCTAATAAGCTATAAGCAAACTTCAAAAGCTAAAACAAATCTACACCTATGCTTAATAAACTCATTAAACTAGAAATAAGATAAGGGTTTAACTGAAAATCTTCAAAAAGCTATTAAGACAGTCTGAACAAACGAGGCTAATCAACCTTAAGCCCCACGGCTTATATCAAAAACTAAAAGATGAACACAGATTAAGAGTGGGACTTAATTAACATAATTAAACAAGAGACAAGTAAAATGGACCAAAATATAAGCTAGAGACAAGATCAAAACTAGACAGATTATGTTGTTATCTGTCTACTTGCAACTAAAATTTAAACTCTAAATTTTTTTGACAAACTACAAATTTGAAACAGATTGAAACCTTGATGCATAATAAACTCATTTTGAGAAATGAGCACAAAAGACCATTCATCAAACAAAATTTAACTTAAGAGCAATTTAAGATACCTTAAACTAGCAGACTTGAAAAAATTGCTAAACTAACTTTAAAATTTTGACAAAACTCTTTTTAAACTTATAAAAACTATTAACAAAACTAAATTATAGCTAATCTAAACTGGCTTAATGACCCAAAGAGAATTGCATATAATTTTAACCCATTTTGATCCTTGATCCAAACACTCCTTAAAAACATAAATTTTAACTTTTAAGCTAAAATAGATTGAAATAAGCTATGGATTGTTAAAACAGATTGAAAACTAAACATGATAAGGACAAATAAGCTAAAACTTAAGGAAAATTAGCACTAAGAGATAAGCTACTCTAATAAGCTGTTTTTACTAAAACTATTACAAAAACTATTTAAACTTGAACTAAACTGATTTAAGCTATAAACTAAGCAACTATATTTAGACAAGATAAGCAAAGATAAGCAAAGCATGAGCAACAATAAGCAGTTTTATAAGCTAAAAAGGATAATAAGTTAAATTAGAGAAAAAGACAATGTACCTTTGTCCCAGCTAAACAGGGACTTAAAAGAAATTCCTAAAAGCTCTAGGGACTCAGCTTATTGTCAATAAGCTGAATCCAAACCCATAAGCTCATCCATGGCTAGCTTATCATCCAAAAAGCTTTGGTGTATTGAGGAGTGGATTTTTGGTGAAATTTCTTAAGTACTTAAAGCTGTGTAAAAGCTAATTTGCTTTATCAAAACAGATTATAAGGGAGCTTATTGAGCTTATGATAGCTTATAAGATATTCTTAACAACAATGGAATTAAAAACTCAGGATTTTAAAACTTAAAAACTTTAAATTTCATTAATTCATAACAACAGTTACAATGCTTCAATAAAAAGTACAATAAGCTATTAATAAGCAATAAATTTAAGCTACTAAAACTAGATTACACTACTCCTAAATTACATTATACTAGATAAGTTACAATGAAAAAAATGAATCATATTTATAAAAAAACTAAGGTGCAAGGTCTTGAACTTGTGCTTGTTGTGTGACAGGAAACCAAAAGCTTCATCATAGCCCTTTAATTTTCTTGTTCTTCAAGCTCTTGAATCACAACCCTTGATTAATCTCATGTCCCATCAACCAATAGAAATTCGTAGGATTGCCAAGGTGTCTTTGTTCTTATCTAGGGGTGGGGTTTAGGTTAAGGGGAGTTTTGTCTGGTTGCAGGGAAGGGTGAGAGGGACAGATGAATAGTAGTGGGGATTAGCGGGAATTGGGTTTTGGGTACTGTTGGGTTTAATTTGGTAACGGGATAGGAAAAAGGGATTAATGGTGTAAAGGTGTAGGGCTGATAGGGACTAAAGGTGTAAATTGATAGGGACTAAATGTGTTAGTCCTTGAGGACTAACTGTGAAACAGTTATAGGGTTATTTGGGCTAACAGTGTTATGTTGTTATGGGCCTAGGTTTATAGTTTTTGGGCCGGTTTAGTATAAAAAGGGTATTGGGCTTATAAATTGGATTTAGGGCTTTTAGATAATTAAATAAGGATAATGGGCTGACCCGGCCCATTAACTCGGGTACGGGTTGGCTCATTTAAGATAAACATGTCTTCGGCTTCGGTTTTGACTTTGACTTTGACTTTGGTTTTGACTTCTCACGCTCTTTTCATTCTCGGGCTCGGTTTTGTCCTTTAGTGAATATCCGTTACCTGCATAGTATATAAAGCAAAACAAACATATATATGACATTTTATGTCCGTTTTTGGTCATTTAGGCTCGTTTTAGCACGTTTAATTAGGTAAAAGGTATGTGTAATTAAGCACATACCATTGATGCATTCACTGATAAAGAAGATGATGCTAATAATTCTAATAAGGAGAATGAAGAAGAGTTAGATGATGGTGAGGAACTATACAAAGATGTAAATGTGAACTTAGGGAAAGAAGATGTAGAAATGACTGATGCTGATTAGAGTAGAGCAGATCAACACAATGTCTCTCAAGATTCAGGGTTCTCTCAAGAGTCAGGGTTTGAGTAGGAAGAAGAAGATGCTCATGTGACACTTATAGCTGTCTATGCACACAGAAAACTAAAGGTTCAATGCAAAGTTCTTCTGTCTCATCCAACTTCATAACCAAGCTCTTAAACTTTGAGAATGTTTCTTCGACTGACAATGAGATTGCTTCATTGATGGACACCATAGTTCGTCATGAAGAACCAAGTGGTCAGACATCTACTCTTTTTACCGTACCAATAACGGTAATCCCAAAAACCATTCCTCCACCAACTCATTTCTTTAATCCTCTTCCTCAATAAGCAACACCAACTCCTACACCAACAACTTCAGAAGCAACAACCTTATTTCCTGCACTTCCAGATTTCTCATCCGTATTCAAATTCAATGATAGAGTCACCAAATTGGAAACTAATTTGTCATAAATAAAGCAAGTTGACTAGTATGCTCAAGCCATCTCCTCCATACCTGCTATTGTAGATTACTACATTAACAACAAGCTAGGAGAAGCTATCCATAAAGCGATTCAGTCACATAATGCAGAATGTAGAGAAGAAGCTCAAGCTGAGAAACAGGAGTATATAGATCTCGTTGACACGTCAGTGAGAACTATTATCAGAGAGGAAGTCAAAACTCAACTTCCTTAGATTCTTCCTAAAGTAGTCTCAGACTTTGCAACTCCTGTGATTGAGCGAAATGTCACAGAATCATTAGAAGCATATGTCTTAGCAAAGTCTTCCTTCCAACCAAAGTCTACTTATGAGGCGGCTGCATCTCTCTTAGAGTATGAACTCACGAAGATTCTTCTGGACAAGATGGAGGAAAGTAAATCACATCTTAGAGCTGATTATAAAAGGAAGCTTTATGATGCACTGGTCGAGTCTTATAACACTGACAAAGATTTATTTGAAACGTATGGTGAAGTATTCACGTTGAAAAGGAGTCGAGATGAGAAAGATAAAGATCAAGACCCCTCCGCTGGAACAGACCGAGGGACGAAAAAAAGGAAGTCTAGCAAGTAAGCTAAGTCACCAAAAGATCCAAGGTCAAAGGAAGTAAAGTCATTAAGCTCCTCTAAAGGTACCTCCCGCTCTCATCATAAGTCATTTGGCAAGTCTGCCCATGCAAAGGAGCCAAGTCATACAATTGATGACTCCGGAGTGCAAAAGAATCAAGAGTTTGACACCGGTAACAATGATGAACAACCCAATGACGAGTCTGCTCCCAAGAATAACTGGTTCAAAAAACCCAAGCGACCTCCAACTCCTGATCCTGATTGGAATAAGAGACAACATGTTGACTTTCGACCAGCTTAAACCTGGATTAGTGTCATTGCTCGTGCAGAAAAACCTCCTACTTTATTTGATGAGCTCATTGATACTCCAATTGACTTCTCTGCATTTGTCATGAATCAGATTAACATTACTAATCTGACTCAAGAACTTCTGGTTGGACCGGCATTCAACCTTCTCAAAGGCACATGCAAGAGTCTTACAGAATTAGAGTATCATTTTGAAGAATGTTCCAAGGCTACAACTAAACGACTCGACTGGCATAACCCTGAAGGCAAGCCATATCCGTTCGATCTTCGTAAGCATCTCCTATTGATTCTAGATCATCGAGGTCATTAAGTTATCCCTCACGATTACTTCATCAACAACGACCTGGAATATCTGAAAGGTGGAAGTTTAAGCAGACAATACTCAACTTCTGTTACAAAGATAATGGCTGCTACTTATGAGACCAATGGGTTGAAGACATGGTTCCTAATCTATGGAGTCCCGTAAAGGTGGTATATGAAAAACATGCCTAATGGGGTACTTCACACTGGGGGTGTCAAACGTCAACGATTCTACGGATTTGCAAGCAACAGGGAGTCAATGAAGGATGTCTACTCCATAAAACGAATTATTGTTGTTACCAGCCTTAAGATTATAAAGTGGTATGACTACGGTCATTTGGATGAGATTAAAGTTCGTAGAGAGGATCAGCAGCTATACACGTTTAAAGAAGGTAATTTCCCACGACTTCGCCTAGAAGACATCGAGGACATGTTACTCCTACTTGTTTAACAAAGGCTGGCCAATCTCATAGTAGAAGAACGTTATGACTTGAATGTGGCATTACGTATGTTCACCAGAAGTATTGTCATTCAAAGGCGGGTGCAAGATCTTCAATTAGGTGTCAAAAGTTACCAAAAGAAGCCCAACCTCACCAAACTTGACACATTCAGGCATAATCTTAGGAACAGAACCTCATACACTGCATATTCAGACCCTCAAGGAGTGATATACGCGGATCAGAACAACCGCAACAGATTGATGCGCATTAATGAACTCCATAAATTCAGTGATGGCACGCTCAATTATGTTCGGACCTCTCTTCATGATATTTCTTCGGGTATAAGGATGGATTACCTGCCAAAGAGGAAATGAAGTAACTTAGACAAGCGAAGGGCTTGGGTGATGATCCAGGATATCGATAAGCAGCTCTTTCAAAGGAGGTTAATGAGGAATCTGGAGAAGTTCATTGGTGGAAGAGAATACAAAGAAGACCTCAGACTACTTACATGGACAATATGGCTCCTTCATATCTTTCTCTACTACATTTTAGATAACTTTTTCATAATTATTAATCTTGTGAATATGAGAATAAATAGTGTAGACTGATATTAGGCAAATATCGTGTTTGAGTACGAATTTTCAAGAATTTCTTAGTAAATTCAAAAAATTTCAAATTAACATATTCAAACACCATATTATTCCCTCATAATTTGAGGGGGAGCATTAAAATGGTCCATTGTTAATAATTAGACATTTTTCCCTGAAACCATGAATATTTGAATCAATTGATATCCAAAATCTCAAGAGATTTGACATTTTTGATAATGGGAGAAAATTTGATTAAAATATATGGCTAAAATGTGAATTTAAAGGACTCAAGTGCAAGCTTCACCCTTCATGTGCTAAACATTTTTTAAATATCGATGCACATGTTGAGGGGGGGCATTTTGAATGGTTTAAGGCTGAGAATAATACCGAAAGACTGACCATGTTTGTAATTACTTGGAGTTATAATGTGGTTATGATTAGGTATTCGTTCCCATGATCCAGCCAGAACCGGAAGGATCTACCCAGGGACATTCCATTAGTTAGAATATAAGTCCTTAGGTACGATAAAAAGGAGAAAAAGTGAGAAAAGGGAAAAGTGTCGACTGAGATGAAGCTAGTACTGGAACAAACCCAACACGGTACTAGTCATGAAGTCTCGGTAAGAACTAAAGGGGTTGAAGAATTATAAAGAAAAGTTAAGATAAAGGGTGAAAAGAAAGAAGCCCTCCTTACACTTAGGCAGAAACTGGGTCAATACATAAACTGTCAGAAACACTAAGCTGTTGTCTGGTATTGAAGACAGTCATCATAGACACCGTGACGCAATGCACAACTCTCCCCAGCCACTCAAGGTCTCTTAAAAGACTCTTGTTTAATTTCTCACGGAGATTACACTCATTTCTATCGACTTTCTCACTCCGAATTAGTAGGTATTGAAAAGGTGGCAGTCTGCTCCAGCCTCCGATTACTAAAACCAAATGTGCACTATTGAGTCTAAAGCCAAAAGAGATCATCCATAAATCTCATTAGGATACTTATCCAAAATATGCTTGCTAATTCACACAATGTGAAAACAAGAAATATATCAAGAGTCCTATGCATCATCCTCATGATTTTGCCAGAACATCAGAGTGATACCTAAAAGTACTCACAATGACGATGGAAATCCTTCCAGTGCCAACATCAAACAAGCTCTGCGGTAGGTGACTTGTAAGATCCTATATGGATCAAACTTGTGATACTGGATATCGATTCGGTCCAGCTTATGAATTGACGGGTGAATTTTAAAAAAGATAAAATTGTTGGTGTGTCATAAAAACTGTTTTCATTTTGACACATCGACTGATTTTCCAAAATCAATTTTCCATCTTATGTCTATGGGAAGCCTCATAAGGGTATCTGGAGATAGGAAGGCTGAACAAAAATTGACGGCTTAATCGGGAAGATAGTAACTTACCGGTTCACTCTTACCGTGTTGTCTGCTTTGAGACGCTCCGGTAATGAGAACGGTTAGTACAGTTGTGAAACCCTGTCAAGAAGATTCTTTGGAATTCTACCTGATCACAGGCAGTATTTATACTGATTAACAGGGAACTATGGTTATTACAATCATATTTGACGAAGTGACAAAGCTATTTTCGTCCATAGTTGTTGATTATCACTAACCCTTTCATGTAAGTAATCTTGATGGTCGCAGCTGTTGGATCAAGACAAGTCAAGATTAAATGCCACATGCTCATACTTGACCTACAAAAGTAAAGACATCATGAAAGCTCAAGTAAATGTTTCAAGACTTCCGCTACTCTGATACCATACGTCTTTCTTGAAGTGATGAAGTATTAATGTCAAAGAATTTCAAAGAAGTTTTTGTCACTCTGATACCGAACGTCTTTCTCGAAGTGACGAAGTGTTATATTTAAAGAATTTCAAGAATATGTCTTATTCAAGCTTTCAAGACCAAGAAACAACAAAGGTATGAGCATGTCGGTCCAAATGTCATAAGTGCACAAGACAGCAACAAGATCACAAAATGGTGATAAGAGATTATGCTTGGTTGATGATCTCAAAGAAGTTCAAGTTCACATACAAGTCAAGCCTATCAGAACAAGCTCGAGCCTAATAAAGTCAAAGATCATTATGCCATATGCACAAGATGAAGTCAAGAAAATAAATCTGCGAGCACGAGACTGAAGACAAAGCATAGTATGTTAGGTTTAAGTTTTTGTAAAATGGAGTGACCTCCCTTAAGGGGAGATTGTTAGGAATACAAAAGTATTGGTGACTATCATAAATATCGTTAGATAGCTCGTTAAGTAATATTTGGAAACTAGATAGCCTAGCTTAGAAAAAGCCCATGGAAATCCCATGGACAAACCCCATATAGCCGGACTATATACGAGTACATAAACCCTTTCTATGCTATGGAAAGGGTGTTGGTTGGTTGTTTCATTTCTCATAATTTAATTTTCTATTCTCTTTTACTTTCTCTCACTAGAAGCTTCCTCCTAACCTTTCTCTCTCTAGTTTTCTTTATAGTTCTTTGTGTGTTTAAAGATTACTATTATTATACATACCCCTTTCTTATTTTTTCTTTCACTATCATGCTTCAAGTACCAAATTCTTAAATCCCCGACCCTAGATCTTCCGTAGATTTTGACCCCTCCATCACAAATACTCTTGTCGGGTCATAGGTGGGCCATATCCTCACCTTTCCATTGTAAGTTTGCACGACAGGTTTGCAAAAATGTTTGACAAGAATGTTTTCGTCAAGCCTTAATCTCTTTTTAACCTGTTGTTCTTTCCTATCCAGCAAATTATCTGTTTTTAAGGATGGGTTTCCTGGAGGGCAAATAGGTCTATTAATACTGATTGAACTCATCATAAGGATTTTTTATGTAGGGATCATAAATTTATGGTCTTTTTTCTTCATGAAAAAAATAATCCTATCGTTACCTACCCCAAGTGAAATTTCCCTGTTAAAAACACTAGTACAAAAAGTAGATTTGGTCACACCAAAAATGTGTGACGATATACATATAGTCACACATTCGAAAACTCTTGTGTGTGACAAAAGGTCGCGCGGCCGTAGGTCACCTATGGTTACGTTTTCGAGTTAGTGTCCATATCCACGTTTTTGTGTGACTAGTTAGGTACAAATTTAGTGACCGTAAACATTGTACAACCAAACAAAGCATTTTTTGTATATTTAGTCACATACAATTAAGCATAAAGTGGCCAAAAGTGTTAATAAGTGTGACCATATGCTGATTAAAGTGAAGAAATTTGTATTTTGTGTGACTATTGATCATCCAATGGCCACATGAATTTTATGTTTGTGTGGCCTTTTGTAATATTTAGTCACACAAAGCATGTTTGTTTTGGGTATTTAGTCACATACAATTAAGCATAAAGTGGCCAAAAGTGTTAATAAGTGTGACCATATGCTCTTTAAAGTGAAGAAATATGTATTTTGTGTGACTATTGATCATCCAATGGCCACATGAATTTTATGTTTGTGTGGCCTTTTGTAATATTTAGTCACACAAAGCATGTTTGTTTTGGGTATTTAGTCACATACAATTAAGCATAAAGTGGCCAAAAGTGTTAATAAGTGTGACCATATGTTGTTTAAAGTGAAGAAATGTGTATTTTGTGTGACTATTGTTCATCCAATGGCCACATCTATTTTATGTTTGTGTGGCCTTTTGTAATATTTAGTCACACAAAGCATGTTTGTTTTGGGTATTTAGTCACATACAATTAAGCATAAAGTGGCCAAAAGTGTTAATAAGTGTGACCATATGCTGTTTAAAGTGAAGAAATATGTATTTTGTATGACTATTGTTCATCCAATGGCCACATCAATTTTATGTTTGTGTGGCCTTTTGTAATATTTAGTCACACAAAGCATGTTTTTTTGTATTTAGTCACATACAATTAAGCATAAAGTGACCAAAAGTGTTAATAAGTGTGACCATATGCTGTTTAAAGTGAAGTAAATGTGTATTTTGTGTAACTATTGTTCATCCAATGGTCACATGAATTTTATGTGTGTGTGGCCTTTTGTAATATTTAGTCACACAAAGCATGTTTTTTTGGGTATTTAGTCACATACAATTAAGTATAAAGTGGCCAAAAGTGTTAATAAGTGTGACCATATGGTGTTTAAAGTGAAGTAAATGTGTATTTTGTGTAACTATTGTTCATCCAATGGCCACATGAATTTTATGTTTGTGTGGCCTTTTGTAATATTTAGTCACACAAAGCATGTTTGTTTTGGGTATTTAGTCACATACAATTAAGCAAAAAGTGGCCAAAAGTGTTAATAAGTGTGACCATATGATGTTTAAAGTTTATTAAATGTGTATTTTGTGTGACTATTGATCATCCAATGGTCATATAAAATTTAGAAATAGGATTGATCTAAGCTACACAAACTGGACTAGACATGGAGAAAAGGATGAGCCATCAATAAGTGCCCCAAAACCTGTTAATGCTACAACAAAGTTTGTTGACGACACGGATTTTGCTTCAGATATTCCAACAGATGGCCCAACAACAGTAGAAATGGTTAATGCTACAAAAGATAATTTTGATGAGGATGACCTTGTCAAGTTTCAAGAACTATTATTAGACGCAGAGAAGCCTCTTTACAAAGGATGTCCTGACTTCACAAAGTTGTCCGCAATAGTTAAACTACTCAACTTGAAGGGTAAGTACGGAGCTTCTGATAAGTTCTTTACTGAATTACTAGGATTGATAAAAAAGATGCTACCTGCTGGTAACGAAATGGTGGAAAAAACTTATCAAGCCAAAAAAGTTATGAAATTGATGGGATCAGGATACAAAAAGATACATGTATGTATCAACAACTGCCTTCTTTACTGGAAGGATGACAAGGATCTGACTGCGTGTCAAACTTGTGGGATATCAAGATGGAAGGTGGATAATAAGACACATAAAGTGTACGAAAACATTCCAGCAAAGGTAATGTGGTACTTTCCAATTATACCAAGGCTGCAACGACTATTTAAGATACAAAGTATTTCAGAATATTTAAGATGGCTCGCGACACGGAGGATAACAGATGGTGTGTTACGTCACCCCGTAGATTCACAAGCATGGCGTACCATAGATGAAAAATTCCCCAAAATTGCTGGATCCAAGAAATCTAAGGCTAGGAATATCAACTGATGGGGTTGACGTCAACACATGAAATAGGCATCACAGTGTATGGCCAGTTTTAACTGTCATATACAACCTTCATCCATGGTTGTGTATGAAAAGAAAGTTTATTATGCTTTCGATATTAATATCGAGATGCCCGGGAAATGATATCGATGTTTTTTTAGAACCGTTGGTTGATGATCTACATACCTTATTCGAGACAGGGGTTGATACATATGATGTTTCCACAAAAGATAACTTTAATCTACGTGTCGTTGTGTTATGGACAATAAATGATTACCCTGCACTTGGTACATTATGTGGCTGCCCGTATAGTGGATTCAAAGGTTGTGTAGTATGTGGGAAAGATACAAACTGTGTTAGACTTTCTGCCTCATCCAAGAAAAGTTATGTTGGTCACAGATGATATCTACCATATAACCATCCGTTCAGAAAGCAAAAGAAGGCATTTAATGGACAACAAGAATTTCTCCCGGCTCCAATTCCAATGACCGGGGAACAAATATACAACGAGGTACAACATATTGAAAATAAGTGGGGAAAAGGAAAACGAACAAACAATAAGGCATCAGAAAACCAAGAAGATATGAGAGGCAGAGGTGGGAAGATTCAAAAGCAGAAAAGAAACACAACAGAAGAAGAGGGTAGTTCAAGCCAAGTAAACGGACAAAACGATGCGTATTGGAAGAAATTCAACATTTGGTATCGAAAACTTAGGTATTGGAGGCATAATTCTGTTCCACATTGTATTGATTTTATGCATGTAGAAAAAAATGTTGCTGAGAGTCTAGTCGGAACTTTGCTACATGTTCCGGGAAAGACAAAAGATGGAGTGAATGCTCGATTGGATCTGGCTGAGTTGGGGGTCAAACCAGAGTTGTTTGCTATGCAAGAAGAAGACAAAACAACACTACCTCCAGCAGGTTACACATTAACGAATGCTGAAAAAGACACCTTTTGTGAAACGTTACACAACATCAGGGTACCACAAGGTTATTGTTCAAATTTCTCTAGTTTGGTCAACCTAAAGGATAGGAAGCTCATTGGCCTTAAATCGCATGACTATCACATGCTAATGCAAGAGTTTTTGCCCATTGCAATACGTTCAATCATGCACCCACCCACACGATATGCTATTATCAGGTTTTGCTTTTTCTTTAAATCGATATGTAGCAAAGAAATCATATTGCAAGAACTAGATAAGATGCAAGCAGAACTGGTAGTGACACTGTGCCTACTCGAGAAGTTCTTTCCTCTGTCATTTTTTGATATTATGATACATTTGACTGTGCACCTAACTAGGGAGGTAAAATTATGTGGTCCCATATGCTTTCGGTGGATGTATCCCTTTGAAAGATGTATGAAGGTTATTAAAGGACATGTGCGAAACAAAAATAAACCAGAGGGATGCATTGCTGAGGAGACTATTGCGGAAGAAACAATAGAGTTTTTTTAGCGAATATCATAAATCCATGGAAACTATTGGTATCCCACCTGATAAACATGAAACTGATGAAAATGAGGAAGGAAAGCCATTGTCGGCCGACAAATCAAGTGAAGTTTCTGCAGAACTCTTTCAGAAGGCACATTTGTATTGTTATAACAGAATTACAAATTGAAAATTGTAATATATGAGTTAAGTATGGTTTATCCACCTACTAGGTTCGAATTCCTTAAGCTTGTTTAAGGTTTAGTTATATTAGATAAATCTAAGTATCTATAATCTTTTCCATAATCAAATAACTTAAGACATATCATATAAGCAGTAGTACTAACTTATTAACTAGCAGTACTAACTAACAAACAGTACTAATATTCACTAGCAGTAGTAACTATGTACTAGCAGTAGTAAACACTTAGCATATTTTCTTTGAAGTTTATGAGCAGCACTAAATTCAGCTAAGCAGCATTAACACAAACATGAGCAACATTAAGAAGACTTTTAATCCCAACAAGTATTACTAACACATGTCTATTTTTTTACTTAAAATGTTCTATCAAATATAATAATCAAAGACATTGTTTCAGGAGACACAAGCAAGTTTTCAAAACAGACTACCCGGGTAAACAAATAGCATTTCTGGAGAATGAGCACAGTAAATCTTTTGCTAAGTGGTTACGCAAAGAGGTAATTAATCGTATGTTAATTATAATTTTTTGTTTGTTGTTCCTTCAATTTGAAGCTAATATATACTTGTAATGAAATTCAGGTTGAGAGAGAGTTAGCGATCTCCAAAGAAAGTGTATCAGAAACTGTAAGGTGGATATCATATGGACCACGCGCCACCGTAGTGAAATACGATGCATATAACATCAATGGGTATACCTTTCGTACAAAATGTCATGATGGCAAAGTTTACCAGAACAGTGGGGTTAGTGTTGAGGCAATAGATCTGTACATATCTAAAGAAGTTGCAACCACAAGACAAGCATTTTATTATGGGGTTTTACAAGAGATATGGGTACTAGATTACCGTTTCAGGCAAATTCCTCTTTTCAAATGTGATTGGGTTAATCACAGAGCTGGTGGTGTGAAACGCGATAATCTTGGGTATACATTGGTTGACCTGAATAATTTAGGCCACAAGGTTGATCTGTTCATATTAGCCTCACAAGCACGACAAGTGTTTTATGTGAAAGACCAGATAGATAAAAAATTATCTGTTGTCTTTAAGACACCTCCCAAGAATTACAAAGATACGTATGACGAAGTCGGTGAGGAATTTAGTACTGTCATTCACCAGCGCAATGATAACATATTGCCATGTGTAAATCGACGTGACTTGGGTAATGAATCACGAGATGACTACTATCAAACCGACTGTGGAGGTGTTGTTATACGAAAATCCAAGTGAACCATGTCATGCTCAAGTTGTCACACTCTAAGTTTATCATATTTCACCTGTTCTTTTAAAGTATATAGACATTCAATTTTTTGTACTTGTTTATGGACTATGTTTTGTATATGCAGAAACCTTTTTAAGTTTTTATTTTGCGCAAATACTCGTTGTGAAGATTTCATTTTATATATTATTTTTTTTACTTCTGTTTGGTTTTATGTTTGTATTCGTGCTTTTAAACCGGGCTATGCCCGGAGATGAGTCATGAAGTTGCTAATAAACTGCTTAATTCTGCTTATTAAACTGCTTATTATCGGCTTTAAAATTGCTTATTAAATCTGCTTATTGTCTGGTTTATGTGTTATTGCAGCTTGCACATTGCATTTGCAGCTTGCATATGCACATTGCATTTGTACATTGCATTTGCAGCTTGCATTTGCATGCAAGCATTTACACATTGCATTTGCAGATTGCATATGCACATTGCTTTTGTACATTGCATTTGCAGCTTGCATTTGCAAGCAAGCATTTGCACATTGCATTTGTAGGCTATTGTACTTATTAAAACCTTATTAAAAGTGAAACAAGTTAAAAATAAGCAGAGGGAGAAGAAGCCACGGTTTAATAAGCAGTTTCTATAAGCACTCTTTAAGCTACTAGCCAAAAACAATGAAGCTTAAACTTCTATATTAGAAAGAAAATGCATTACATTAACGAATAGGTTACTCTGGCAAGATGGTAACCCGCTTGACTTTCGTAAGGGAGGTCGCGGGTTTGATTCTCGCTGGGGTGTAAAATCCTTTTTTATTTTCTTGTTATGAATATTTTGGGTATTTAGTCACATACAATTAAGCATAAAGTGGCCAAAAGTGTTAATAAGTGTGACCATATGGTGTTTAAAGTGAAGTAAAAGTTGTGTGACTATTGTTCATCCAATGGCCACATGAATGTTATGTTTGTGTGGCTTTTTGTAATATTTAGTCACACAAAGCATGTTTGTTTTGGGTATTTAGTCACATACAATTAAGCATAAAGTGGCCAAAAGTGTTAATAAGTGTGACCATATGCTGTTTAAAGTGAAGAAAATGTGATATTTGGTGTGCTAATGTGATCATCCAATGGCCACAATGAATTTATGTTTGTGTGGCCTTTTGTAATATTTAGTCACACAAAGCATGTTTTTTTTGGGTATTTAGTCACATACAATTAAGCATAAAGTGGCCAAAAGTGTTAATAAGTGTGACCATATGCTGTTTAAAGTGAAGAAATGTGTATTTTGTGTGACTATTGATCATCCAATGGCCACATGAATTTTATGTTTGTGTGGCCTTTTGTAATATTTAGTCACACAAAGCATGTTTGTTTTGGGTATTTAGTCACATACAATTAAGCATAAAGTGGCCAAAAGTGTTAATAAGTATGACCATATGTTGTTTAAAGTAAAGAAATGTGTATTTTGTGTGACTATTATTCATTTAATGGCCACATGAATTTTATGTTTGTGTGGCCTTTTGGAATATTTAGTCACACAAATCATGTTTTTTTGTATTTAGTCACATACAATTAAGCATGAAGTGACCAAAAGTGTTAATAAGTGTGACCATATGTTGTTTAAAGTGAAGAAATGTTAATAAGTGTGACCATATGCTGTAGCTTATAATTGGACTTAGTTTATTGTCGGGGTAAGTCCTCAGGGACCATTCCTGTAATTTTTCTGTTTTAGTTGTTTTCCAGTTAATCCCTGCCCGTTAAATATTTTAGCCCGTTAGTCCTTAAGTCTTTTACACAGTTAGTCCCTAAGTTAGTTTTTTAATTAGTTATTAAGTTTTAATTAATAGTTGGGGTTAGGTTTTAATTAGTTTAATTAAACTTTAAGCAAAAAGTAAAAATTAGGGCTTTTATTTTTATAAAATTTTTGCACACTTTCTTTATTTAGTGTAATTTTTCTAAAATTTTTACGATTTAATTTTTATTATTTTTTAGTTTTTAAGTATTTTAAATTTTAGAAAAAACATATCTTTAAATTTAAAAAGCCAAAAATAGTTTTTCTTTTGCCTAAAATTTTCTTTTGTCCAATCTTAGGTTTATAATTTTAGTTTACATTTTTAGGGATTAAAATTTGTTTACTTGTTTATTTGTCGTGTTTTAATTGTTTCCCGTATTAGTTTAATTGTTTAATTATATTTTTTAATTGTCCATTTTAATTGTTGCTTTAGATAATCAAATCATCCATTTGCTCATTCAAATCAGAATCCGAACTAAAACGTGGATTCAATTTCACTAGTCGTTGGGGAAACGACCCGGGTGATCATACTTACCCGGTTTAATATACGTATTATATATTATATTATATATTTTTGAGAGTGAATTTTATCAAGGGTAACTTGGTAATTTTCTTAATTTCTCTTTTAAAAGTATTATATTATATATATATTTTATAGTATATAAAACTTTACATCAACTATACACATTAGCTTTTGGCAAGCTAACACAAACTAAACTTTAAACACACATATTAAGTCGCGTGACCATATGTACTGGATTTTGGCTACACTTAAATAATGTGTGACAAAACGTTTAGTGTGACCATATATGGCATTTGGTCACAGTGTTCAAGTGTGTGACATATATTTGTCACTATTTATATGTATATCGTGACTAATGATTCAACCTTACTTTTCATTTGTCACGCGTCCCAAATTCAATGTGGCCAAATAATTAGCAAAAGATAGCAGTCACCCTTAAATAATGTGTGACAAAACTTGACTGTACGATTTAGACACATAAAAAATTACTTCACGTAACCATATATGCCAATTTGGTCACATTGTTCAAGTGTGTGACATATATCTGTCACTATTTATATGTATATCGTGACTAATGTTTCAAGCTTACTTGTATTTGTCACGCGTTCCAAATTCATATGTGGCTAAATAATATTACCAATTACCTTTAGCCACATAATGTTGGAATGTGTGGCAATATAGTTCTGATGGTCACACAATCGAAATTTTCATGTGTGGCTAATTAGTAAATGTTGTCTATTTTGGTACCTATAGCCACATAAATATGTGAATGTGTGGTCGTTCCATTTTGCCTATGTGTGACCAAATCCACTTTTTGTACTAGTGACCTTACCTCTTCTAAGAGCTTTCTCAGTTTCAAGCCAAATATATTCCTCCATAGTAATGTCGGGGTCATCCATTTCCTGTAATAAATTTGCTACGAAAGAAAAAGGTCAAATAGACTAATACGCCGTATTCAGTAGACTGAATACGCCGTATTAAGTTTTTAACTTAGAAAATTACAGCAGACTTTAATAATGCAGAAAAAAATAAAACACACAAACACACAATATGCAAAAATATACAATGCAAAAAAACAAACACACAAAACAAAACACACAAAAACAAACTAAACTAAAAACACGAAGTCTAAACTAAAATACTAATAAACAAGAATTAAACTACTTAACTCCCCGGCAACGGCACCAAAAACTTGATGTGTCATTGTGCGTAGGTAATATTTATTATCAAGTTTTACATTTATATTTTGCCGAATTTACCTAAAAACAACACTAACGGGCAGTAGACCCGATCAGTTGTAGCTTCGTTGGTAAGTAGGGTGTTGATCACTAAGAGCGAGAGCATTAATTCCAAAGTCTACCAGTATTTTATTTGTCTATATTAGTTTTAATCTAAGTTAATCCTAATTCTAAGGTTTAAGGGGGGTTTCAGTTTGAGAGACTGGCACGGGTTTGCTGGTAACCTAAACCTACTTTAGTCACGATAACACACGCAAGCAGGCAATCCGAAGATAGAAGAGCGGTATAGCCTATTTTAAGGAAACTGTATTAACCATGATCAATCAAGTATAATGCAGGTTTGCTTATTGGTGTAATGATTGTCTTATCTCGAAGGAATTTCTTAGATTTAGGAGATACTTCTTCCTAAAACCTAGACACGCCAATTTTGTTACAATAAAACGCATTCGTGTAAAGAAATCTATGTTGATTATAATCTATCTTAGGACATTAATAATGGTGATCTTATTAAACCCTAGTTCAACGAGACTTTACTAACCAACTGCTTAACGGCTTCTTATATACTAGTAGTCCACTGTCCGAGTCCTTACCAAGGGAATCAAAACGTCATTTGTTGATCCTAGGTCACTTGCTAGTCTAACTTGTTCAGTAAACCAGTGGTAAGGATAGGTAATTATTTGTAATCCTATGATTCTAGATATACATGTCGTTATATGAAGATCTATCCCGGTTAATCTAGTCTACTTGGTCGGCACAATTAGATCCAATTGATAGGTCGCATACATAAGCACATAAGCAATTATAAATTGATAAACATAATCAACAAACAATGATAAATTAAGCAATCGAGATAAAAAAAACCAAACATTAAATCTTCATAGACATGGCTAATACCAAAAGGTATTAGCCAATAACCATGGTATCGAATACAAACATAATAAACGAATCAACCAAGGTAACCTAACCGAGTTAAATGAATGATACCAAAAATTGAACAATTATTAGAGTAAAGATGATTACAAGGTGTTTCCTATGGAGTTAAGCACGTTGTGAGACCTTCTTTGCTCTTATTGGCTTCTGAAAATTGAATTTTGTGGTTAGGGTTTCGAAAATATATTCAAGCACACCCTAAACTCTTGTTTAGGGATTTGTGTTTATAGTGTCTGAAAATTCGTCAATACGCCATATTAGTGGCGGTCAATACGGCGTATTGGGGGTTTCTTGGAGTAGGGACCACGATTATGATATTCCAGAATATTCTTCACTTGATCTTAAATACGGCGTATAAGCAATTTGGATACGGCGTATAACGCTTCAAATCTTTGTGGTTTCTTATGAAATGCAGGCATAGATACGCCATATCTTCCTTGATGGATATGGTGTATAGGTTGTTAGAACAATAATCTTCAAATTTCTTCGTTTGAGCTCCAAAATGCGTGCCTTTTAGCATAACTTTATCAATTACTCCATAATTACTACAAATATCAAATATAAACAATTAAATACCAATTCGTGCAATAATTATACAAAATGGGTAAGAAACATGTGATAAATGATAAAAGTGACGTTATTTGATGTCATCAGTCATGTTGAGTGGTTCTTCGATTTTCATGATGTGTTTGTTTAGGATGACATAGGCTTTACTATTTTGAGAATAACCTAGGAAAACACCTTCGTTTGACTTTGGGTCAAACTTGGTGAGGTAATCTTTGGTGTTTAAGATGAAGCATTTGCTTCCAAACACTTTGAAGTAATCAAGAGTAGGTATCCTACCACTCAAGAGTTCATATGGTGTTTTTCCTAAGATGGATCTAATTAGGATTCGGTTGAGGATGTAGGTTGAAGTATCTACGGCGTAACACCAAAAGTTTTGTGGTAACGATTGTTCATTCAACATTGTTCTACTCATTTCTTGTAGAGTCCTATTTTTCCTTTCTGCCATGCCATTTGATTGTGGAGTGCATGGAGCCGAGAAGTTATGTGTAATACCATTGGCATTACAAAACTCTCCAAATTGCACTTCATTGTCAAATTCCCTACCGTGGTATGTCCTAATTGACACTATTAAACATCCTAATTGATTTTATATTTTCTTACTAAAGATTTCAAATTGCTCAAAACCCTTGGTTTTGGTTTTAAGAAATCTTGTCCATGTATACCTAGAATAGTCATTTACTATTACTAAGGTGTAGATGTTTCCTCCATAACTTCGTACGACGGATGCACCGAAAAAATCCATATGAAGGAGTTCTAATCATCTAGTCATTGAGACTATATTCTTAGCTTTATGACTAGCATGAGCTTGTGTTCTAATTTTGCAAGCATCACAAAAATATTGATCAAACTTAACCTTTGGTAAATTCCTAACTAGTTCCTTAGATGCTAATGATTGAATTAGATACATATTTACATGACCTAATCTCCTATGCCACAAAGTGGAGTTTTCAACAATAGTTGTAAGACAAATTTTGTCTTTCGGCTTCTTTCCTAATTTCATCACATACAAGTTGCTTTTCCTAATACCTCTAACTAAGACCTTTCCATCCTTAGTAATTTCACTATCATGTTCGGAGAAAATTACCTTACATTTATTATCACATATTTGACCATCACTTAGCAAATTAATTTTTTAATGATCTACATGCTCTACATTTTCAATATTTAGTGAGTCATTAGAGATCATACCTTTTCCAATGATGTTACCACGTAGATTACTACCAAAAATGACGTTACCTTCATTATATGCCTTGTAGGTAGTGAAAAGCGTTCGGTTGCCCGTCATGTGCTTAGAGCATCCACTATCTTTTATCCACTCGTCGGGCTCTAAATCAATTCCAAGGCATATCTATTTATATAACATAATAACTCAAATATTTGGTCCCTAATATCTCATAGGTCTAAAATTTTAGTATTAAACATCCCTTGCATTTGATTGGGATGTGGAAATGGAGGACCAATTCCCCATGGCATATAACCTTGAGGTTGGAAATTATTCCAAGTTACGTGAAAGCCATTTAGACGATTTTGTCATCCAATATTTATTTTTGGTTGCAGTGTTTTAAATAGAGGACAAGAATTATTTATTCTCCTAGGAGGTGAAGTTTTTGACCTAAAGTCCGGTTTAGAAAATCCGACTAACCCTATCATCACTAGCAACAGGAATTTTAACATTATTTACCATTATATGTTTTGGTCAAGGACCCAAAATATATTTTTGAAAAGAAACAGATTTTTCATTTTCTATTGAACAGACAGGCGGTCCCTGATTTGCTTTGGGGGCCATTTGTTCAATAAGAGGGTCGTTCCCTGTAATCAGGGGGCCGCCACCAGAGGGTGCCTCATTTTAAGATTTCATAAATTTTGTTTTCTTAGTCCTGCTTGTTGATGCTTCAAATGAGTTAAACCCTAGACTCAATATATCTCCGGAGGTTTTTGAAGACTTAACATTTCATTTAGTGAGTGTGTACTCTTTTGAAATTGAGTTAGCTTGAAAGCTTCCTCTTTGAGTTTTTGTTGTCAATCTTAAGTGTTTGACACATTGTACATTCAAGATCAACTTCCTTGTTTCTCTCGAGTTTAAACAACTTTTCTTTTAGCTTATTAATTTCGTTTCCTAAACTATTTCTAATAGCTTTTAGATGTTTGTTCTTAGTGATTATTTTTAGACTCATCTTGCACAACTTATTATATTCACTATCTAAAATAATATCATCTATTGAAGAGTTTTCATCACTAAAGTAAGAGTAAGAGGATTCGGAATGTACCTCGCTAGATGCTTGAGCCTGAGACACGTTTCGTCTTTATCCTTTTCATCATCTTCCTCACCGCTATTGCTCCAAGAACCTCCAACAAACGCCCTTTGGTTCTTGTCTCTCGGTGGTTTCAGACATTCTTTGATAAGATGATTCGGGTCTCCGCATCTAAAATACTTCCTATCACTTTTGCCGTGCTTGTCGTCTTAGCTTTTTTAGAATGTCATTTTTTTCATTTCGTGGTTGTCTCACGAACCTACCTCTTCTCTTGAAGAACTTCTTGACGTCTCTAACCGCCATGGCGTACTCTTCGTCTTCACTTCTAGAAGCAAGGGATTTCCTTTCTGCTTTAGCTTTGACTATTTCGTAATCTTTCTTGATGATCATCTCATGAACTTTAAGGTTCCCGATGAGTTCATCAAGTGATAGTGATGTCAAGTCTTTTGACTCTTTGATTGTCGTGACCTTTGCTCTTCATTTAGGATGTAGAGCCCTAAGAGACTTCCTAATGTAGTTCTTGCTAGAGTAACCTTCATCAAGAGCTTTTAAACTAGTAATAATAGTATTAAATATAGCAAAAGCACTATCTATAGATTCATCTTCGGAAATGACGAATTGTTCATATTGTTGTACCAAAAGGTTAATCTTGTTGTCTTTAACTTCACTATTACCTTGATGGGTGATTAGTAAAGGTTTTTCAATTTTCTTTTGCCGTATTACACATGAAAATTCTTTCATATTTTTTTCTAGGCAAAGCGTTGTAAATAACCATTTTAGCTTCGTTATTTTTTACAAGTCTCTTTTTAAGGTCATCATTTTGTTTCTCAAAAGGAACAACCTCATCTAATTTGATTTCCGGATTGCTTTGAATAGGTAGAAATCACCCTCGGTAATAACATGCCAAAATCAAGATCTTTTGATTTCACATAAGTTTCGAATATATTTTTCCAATAAATAAAACTACCGCTTTCAAAAAGTGGCGGTCTTTAAATAAATTGCCCTTCTAGATATTTTTCAGAATCCATAGATCGATCCAAGCTTTAAAGTACAATATATTTTAAAAATATTGAGTGACCTTGGCTTCTGATACCAATTGTGGAAACTAGAAGGGGGGGAGGTTGAATAGTTTACCCGTTAATTAGCATTTTAAAACTTTGCTTATAAAAATGTTAGATTCGAGTATATGTGATATCAACCAACAATATGGACAAACAATATATCTAACTACAAGCAACACAATCACAGTATAAATATCAACTACAAGATATAAAATGAAAGATAAGAGATAGAACAATCAAACCACAACACCGAGAATTATAGTGGTTCGGCTACGATGCTCTTCTTCGCCCTACTCCACTCCCCGAATATCCGACTCAAGATTTCACTATGTCAACAAGCTCCCTTTAGGCGGAGAAACCGTTACACGTCGGTTATACCAATTTCTGACACTAAGCTAAATGTCGAGTCCTAATCTTAGCTAGAACCAATCTACCACTTTAAAAGAGTATTTTAAAGCCTAAAATACTAACCGACACACAATCAACACTTTTGGATTTATACACTATCCGGATCTACACAACTACACAAAATTGAAAATATATAAATAAAATCTAGAAGAAGATAGGAGAGAATCACTAATCTATAACACTTTGTTTCTTTGGCGAATATGAATGTTCTTCTCTTGCACTTGAGGGAAAATGAATGAAGGGAAGATTAGATCACTTAAACAAGATTAAGCAAGTTAGTAATCAAAGGTTTTAGAGAGATGTAGAAGAATGTAGAGAGAGAAAGGAAACAGAAACTGTGTGCAAAAGGTTTGAAATCTGCTAAGGAATAGTGCAGTATTTATAGGCAAGAGAGAGTAACGTCTCTTGGGGGCTGTCTGGCGGTCCTAGATATATATGGGGTCCGTTCTACCTATCAGGGGGCCGCCCCTAGGTAGACGCTCCTCTTTTTGTCTTTTAGTGGGAAAATGTTTATTTGATCCAGACTTTTCTATTTTTGGGGAAAACCCAGTTTTTGAATTTATATATAAAAATAAAACACTTCTTTAATTAATAAAAATATTTTGTATATTTTTATTTTTATAAAAAGGTTTTATTACATTTGTAAGAATGTAATGTTTAAGACAAAAAGATAATCTTTGATCACTAATCATGTTTAATGATTTGTTTATACATACCTTAAGTTATTTACGTCGAAATGAAAATTTACGAATAATAACGAGTAAACGTTTATTTTTATCGTAGACGTTTTTACATTTTGTCATCTTCAAAACGTAGCAAGGTCAAAAAATATAAATAACATTTTAGGAATTATTTGTATTAACATACTCTATCTCTACTTTACTTTGATGAGCATAAGCAGTAGATAAACAAAAATTGGTCGAGGAAGGAGTATTCATCGATTTTGCCAAACTCAAGCAAAAACAAGAAATAATCTTCTCGATATAACTTTTCTATGATAAGAAAAGCTTACCATGTTTTCAATCTCGAAGTATTTCCATACCCAAAATACTTTGAGCTACTCCCAAATCTTTCATATCAAATTCTGTATTGAGAAGAATCTTTAACTTGTTAACCTCCTCAATGTCTTTAGCCGCTGCGAGCATATCATCAACGTACAAGAGTAAGTAGATAAGTGATACTGACGGTGCCTTTTTATGATAGACACAACAATCATAAGCACTTTTGCTAAACCTATGCTTTACCATAAAGCTGTCAAATCTTTTGTACCACTGTCTCGGTGACTGCTTCAAACCATAAAGAGATTTTCGGAGCTTACAAACATAGTCTTATTTTCCTTGAACAACGAAGCCTTCGGGCTGGCTCATATAAATTTCTTCCTCAAGGTCACCGTGAAGAAATGTAGTCTTTACATCTAATTGTTCTAACTCCAATTCGTGATGTGCTACTAAGGATAGTAACACACGAATAGATGTATGACGTACCACCGGGGAGAAAATTTCATTGTAGTCAATTCCCTCCTTTTAGCTATATCCCTTCGCGACCAAACGTGCCTTGAATCTAATGATTTCCGTACCCGGTAAGTTGGGTTTCATCTTGAAAACCCAAACTAACAACTTTTCTTCTTTCGGGTAGTTGCACCAATTCCCATGTCTTGTTCTTATGAAGATATTCTATCTCTTCACCCATAGCCGCACTCCACATATCCGACTCTTTAGAAGTAATAGCCTCTCGATAAGTAGTTGGTTCAAGAGTTTCTACCTCTTCAGCTACTTGCAACGCGTATGCGACATAATCCTCAAAACTAAATTGACTATGAGCTTTTGAATTTCTACGAGGTCTATCATGGGCTATAGACCTATCTTGCTCATGTTTCAAATGTGGCGAATTTGGCTGATCATCTGGTGAAGCAACATCGTGGTTCATATCTCCTAGAACAACGTGTTCCACCTGTTTAAAAACATTCTCTACCATTTCAGAATATTGTTTTACGCAAAACAAGTAATCCTCGTCAAATGTCACATCTCGGCTAAAAATAACTCTTCTTTCAGATGGTGACCAAATTCAATAGCCTTTAACCCCATCACCGTATCCCATGAAAATGCCTTTCTCGCCTCCCAGGTCTAGCACTCCTTCACTAACATGGTAATACACAGGGCATCCAAAAACACGAAGCTTCGAATAATCTGCGGGCTTCCCAAACCAAACTTCAATGGGAGTTTTACAATCAATGTCAGTAGCAGGAGACCTATTAATTAGATAGCAAGCCGTGTTGAGCACTTCAGCCCAAAAACTTCTATCTAATCCGGCATTCACCAGTAAGCATCGAGTTCTCTCTAATAGAGTTTTGTTCATTCATTCAGCTACCACGTTTTGTTGAGGAGTGTAACGAACCGTATAATGCCTTGCAATCCCTTTGTCTCTGCAAAAGTCATTAAACTATCTTGAACAAAATTCCAAACCCTTATCTGTATGAAGATGTTTGATCTTCCTTCTGGTTTGGTTCTCAATCAGAATCTTCTAATGCTTAAATTTCTCAAACGCCTCACTCTTGTGTTTCATCATAAACACCCACGTCATTATTGAGAAATCATCAATGATTGAGAGAAAATACCGAGCACCACCGAGAGAAGGTACTCAAGAAGGCCCCCAACAATCTGCATGAAGATAATCGTGAGTCGCCTTTATTTGATGAATTGCTTTGGAGAAACTCATCCGCTTTTGTTTCCCGATGACACAATGCTCACAAAACTCTAAGCTGGCCACCTTGTGGTTGTTAAGTTGTTCCCGCTTGCTCAATATGACCATGCCTTTTTCACTCATGTGACTAGACGCATATGCCACAACATTATCAAATCTGAATTACTTTTCTCTGAACAAGATACATACGTGAACCCTATGATCATATCACCTTGTAAAGTGTAAAGATAAGAATTTCCTTTTGTTGCTTTCATAACCACCAAAGCACCTTCCGAAACACGAAGTACACCATTCTTACTAGTGTATTTGAAACCTTTTGAGTCCAACACACCTAGTGAGATCAAATTTTTCTTAAGATATGGAACATGCGAACATCATTGAGGGTTCTAACCACCCCATCATACATCTTAATTCGAATTATTCCATTGCCAACAACTTTGCATGGTGAATCGTTACCCATGAAGACATGCCCACCGTCAAACTCTTCATATATCAAAAACCAATCCTGATTGGGACTCATATGAAAAGAACAAGCAAAATCCATGATCCATACAAGAGATGTACCTTTATAATAAACTAATGCGAGTACCACATCGCGTTCTGAACCGGATTCGTATTTAGCAACAGCCCCTACATGGCCTTTTCCTTAAGCTTAGGACAATTGAACTTCGAGTGGTCTTCCTCTTTGCAATAATTACAAGTATCTCGAGGATTTTTCCCTCGAGGTCTGGACCTTGATTTATCTTTATATCTACCTTTTCCTTTGAGTTTTTATGTTTGATGTCTACCCTTATCATGACCCGTAGCTGATAAGCCAACGTGTTAAGATTCTAAAGTTCCTGATGCTTGATGACGAAGCTCTCGGGAATGCGAACTGGATCAAACATCTTCCAATGTAATAGTGTCTTTACCAACAACAAAGGAATTCACAAAGTTCTCAAATAAGGGAGGTAACGATACTAGAAGAATAAGAGCAGCATCTTCATCATCAATCTTGACTTTAACATTCTTCAAATCCATCAAGATTGAGTTCAATGCATCAAGATGATCTTTTAAGGTCGAGCCTTTTTCATTTAGAGTGAAAATAAACGTTGCTTCAATAGCAGCTTATTCATCAACGAATTTGTCATATGAAGCTTTTCTAACTTCTTCCACACACCGGCAGCCGTTTCCTCATCAGCAAGCTTATACAACACCTCATCCGATAAAGATAGCAAAATGATGGAATGCGCCTTTTCATCTTGTGAGTTAAATTTTGCATCGGTCATATCAACTGGTTTGGGACCGGCTAGAGGTGCCTAAATGCCTTGTTGTTTCAATAAGGCTTGAACTTTAATTCGCCATAAACTAAAATTACTTTTGTCATTAAACTTCTCAATGCTAACCGATGATGATTGTGCTTGAGAAGACAATCCTTCGGATGTGTTTACTAAACCGGTTCCTTTGAGCAAGTTTCATCACTGTTTAGATTTGCTCAATATTGATAATTGGAAGTATGGTGTCACTTAGGAACTAAAGTCAAGGTGGAGTTTGTTAGAAGGTTGACTTGTAGTCCTAAGGGAATTTTGGTAATTTTGGTACTAAGGGCATTTTGGTCATTTTGGTAGTATCTTTAGTAGTAAGTTTAGTTTCTTTATACTCAAGCATTTGTATGTCGGTTTTCTCTCATATATAAGAATAGCATATATAGGGCTTTGTACTTCATACTTTGATAATAAAACTATCAGCTTTTTGCTCCCAAAGCATATGATCTTGTTCCCTATTCTGATTATAATTTGTAGTGATTATTCAAATGAATTTACTAATGGGGTTTACTAATGTTTACTAATGTTCTGTAACAAAAAAACCTTCCCACAAAACAAATTCTGATTATCGTATCTCCCAAATCAACAAACCCATTCAATCTAACAAACAAGCAGAAGCTTCAAATCAATTTAACAAAGGGAAGGAAACCAAACAACAAACCTAATATCGCCTAACCCGATCGACAACAAACACCAAATGCAAAACCAATTCAAATAATGTCAAGAAATTAATTCTTGAAATCCACTAGAAGCTAAAATCGATTGGAAACCTAAAACCAAATTCGAGCTTTCTTTAAATTGATCGGTTGGCTCTTGATACCAATTTGTTATGATTATGATAGATAAGCAGTAGGCAAAAGCAATAGACCATCAGCAAATTAAAATCAGGATAGGGAACAAGATCAGATGCTTTGGGAGCAAAAAGCTGATAGTTTTATTATCAAAGTGTGAAGTACAAAGCCCTATATCTACTATTCTTATATATGAGAGCAAACCGACATACAAATGCTTTAGTATAAAGAAACTAAACTTACTACTAAAGATACTACCAAAATGAGTAAAATGCCCTTAGTAACAAAATTACCAAAAATACACTTAGGACTACAAGTCAAACATCTAACACAAATATTAGTAATGGTACCATTTTCTTGGTTACAACCTATATTGCTTCAGAGGTAGCCAAATACTATAAATGTTCATGTTTGCTCGGATCTAGCTAGTAATGCTCTGGATGTAGCCGGATACTAGTCATGTGCTCATGGAGGCACTCAGTCCTGTGTGGAACACGTGCTTTATGCACTCAAACCTGTGTGGATCTCATGGTTTACGTACTGAATCTTGTGTAGAATATGAAACCCGAATTGCATCCGTGCAATAGGGTAAAGTCTTAGTATAAGATATAGTTTCAGATTCAACTCAAATATAGTTTCACTGTCAGTTCATTTCAGTTTAATAACATAGATATTTAGAAAAGGGTACAATCAGAAATTGATTATGTAGCATTCATGAATATAACTTATTTGTGTTTACGTTTTTAGTTCCTTTTACCCAGTAGGCCATAGTGACTTGCCGTTGTTAGTTACCCTTTTTATATAGGTAAAGGAAGTGGATTTGAGGCTTGTAGAAAGGAGAAGATGAATTGAGGGAAAGGTAATGCTCTTGTACATAGGTGACAAGCATCTCATCCCTACTTCATTGTTATCTTCTTGTATATGCCCAAAGTTATTCTATTCAAATGTCTTTTCAGACAAGAACAGTTCTAGACAAGTTTTAGTGTCAACTTGTATGCCTAAATATTGGCAAGTGGTTATGGGTCAAAAATGCGTGTTTGGGTTAACGCCTACATTCCATGTAGATAGCGAATGCACCTTCTAACTAAAAATATAAAGCAACTCTCTTATGTAAAATTTTAACCACACATTCAGTCATTTAAATAGACTCAAAATTCTATTAGTCGACATTTGTATATCAGGCCTGAAAGTGTGTATATTGTTATTAGGCCTAGCCCATTGTAATTAGTCTAGAATTATCTATTGTATCTTATATATTGGGCAGATGATTTCAATAATAATCAAGCAATTATACCTTCTAATATGGTATCAATGAAATCAACGATCCTCTCCTAAAATCTCTCCTAAAGTCATCTCCTTCCCTTCATTTCTCCACAAAACAACCTATCCTTTTCTACCATTAAACCCTAAAATTCGGCAAGAATGTCCGGTGATGATAACACTCCACCACCTCCTTTAACACCAACCGCCGATAAACTTATCCCTTTTAGTATCACCAACAAAGTCCCTGTCAAACTCAATCATGAAAAAACACAACTATATTTCTTGGAGTTCCTTCTTTAAAATTCACCTCGGAAGCCTTGGACTCAAACCCCACATCGAAGACAAAGCCTCTTCTAGTGATCTCGAATGGTGTCTCATCAAGTTGTGGATCCTTGAATCCCTATGTGAATATTTACAAGAACAAGTTGTCTCTACACCGGGTAATGCCAAAGAATTGTGGGACCATCTTGAAAAATTATTTCACGATAATAAAGATGATAGGGTTATCAATCTTGGTAATGAACTTCGCTCTCTCAAGATCAGGAACATGTCTATCAATGACTATTGCACAAAACTCAAGTCTATGGCGGATAGGCTTAAAAATCTTGGATCTCCGGTAAGTGAAAAGAATTTGGTTATCTATGCGGTTAATGGTCTTGATTCCCGATTTTCCACTATTGTTTAAATTATACGTCACCGTGAGCCTCTTCCTTCCTTTGAAACCACAAGAAATATGTTACTACTTAAGGAGTCCACTTTGAATGATGTAGCCGGACATACCACTAATTTTAATAGTAGCACCTCGTCACCCACTATCATTATGGCCACAAAACCAGAACAAAAACATAAAAAGTCCTAACCCTTACCCTAATTATGTAATCATTTAAACAAAGGCACATGTAAATTTGGTGATCGGTGTATGTTTATTCACGATCACCAAAATAGGTCGGGTTTAAATTCCAAAAATCCATATATAGTCACCACTCCATGGGGGGGGTGTGTCACAAAAAAATTATACAAGCACAATAGACAACACCTCGATTGGATACTTCATAAATTTCTCATGAACGAGTATACCCGGATTGAATACTTTATCCTCATTATCGGTTGAAGTCAAAGTATCAACCTAGGAAAAATCCTCATAGAGAACTGAGTCACTCTCAAGGAAATGAGGAAGGAAACTACTTGATCCAGTGGAATCAAGTTCATCAACTAAGAGTTTATAACTTTGTAATTAATTTTCCTTGGAGTCCAAATGATCTTCATAAAATATTTGTCCCCATTCATACATTATCGTCTTGAGATCAAAAAGATCATCATTCGACATCAAAAAAACAATCATATCTTATCTTGGTAAGATAAATAATCAAGAGTATGTACATTGTGAACATCTTAGGAAAGGTAAATAAATATGATCGTTATAGGAGAATAATAATGGGATCACGGTTAAGAAAATATCGATCTCTTCTAATAACGTCTTCCCGAGTCATGTCATCATTTCCCGGTGGAAATGACTCAATAAGAGCGAGTTCATCGGCGAACTCCTCAAGAGAATAATCACTAATCTCAGAAGTTGTGAGACTAGGAGAAGAAGAAGTGGTACTGCCACTTAATGGATTGACATTAGGAGGGGGAGGGAGATCCTTGGTAGAATCAAGATTTAGCAATTTCTCAATTAAAACAATGTCTCCCTCCGGATCAAAGATATCATCTTTAACTTCCGGTGAAGTTAAATCGGAAGTGAGTGTGTCGGGTTCCGAAGAAAAAGTGGGATTGCCACTTAGATGATTTGTTATTTTCTCATTTGCGAACAAGTCTTCAAGATAATCTTCGTATGAAATATTGTAAATATCAATCATGTTGATTGATTCTTTTTTATGTTTATTAGAGTAACTTGAAGTGCCATGTTTCATATTCAAGATTAATCTTTCGTCACCGTCACGGAGAATCAATTCTTCTCCGTGCACGTCAATTAAAGCACGAGCGGTCCTCAAGAAAGGTCTTTCCAAGATAAGGGGAATTCGAGGATCACTTTCTTAATTGACGATGACGAAATCAGCAGGTAACGTGAACCTTCCTACCAGAACAAAAACATCCCATGCAATTCCAACTGGTGTACAAACCGACCGGTTAGCTAATTCAAGGGTCATTCGGGTGGATATAAGTTCGGATAAACTTAACTTTTTCCAAACCGATAGTGGCATCAAGTTGATACTAGCACCTAGATCGGCTAAGGCCTTGCAATTGAGCTCACTAAAACTACATGGAATGAGAAATTTCCCAGGGTCTCCAAGTTTCTTGGGTAACTTCTTAAGGATAACCGCTAAGCAATTTTCATTGAGGGGTGTATTTGCCAGTTCTAAAAGTTTCTCTTTATTGGAAATGAGAGCTTTAAGCATTTTCTGGTACTTTGGAATTAGAATTAATGCATCAGCAAGAGAGATATTGATGTGAAGTTGTTTGAACATTTGCCAAAACTTATGAATTTGTATTTCATCTTTGTCTTGCTATTTTTCCTTGTTCATCCTTGAAGGATAAGGGATATTGGGGTGAAGAGGATCCCTTTTTGGCATCTCATAAAATTTTTGTGAAGGAGCTTGAGGTTTTTAGACAAGAGGAGGTGGGACCTTAATGGTATACTCAACGAGTTCCGGGTCCGTTAAAGTCTCCTCTGCTCGTCCATTACCCGCACGGATTAAATGTGAATGGAGAGGCATTGGAATGGAAGGTCCATCTAAAACAATACCACTTCGGTGGTGATGGCTTTCAATTTACCTTTCGGGTTAGCAATGATGTTGCTAAGGGGGTCCATCATAAAAAATGCCACTTCGGGTGGTGTTTGCTTTCAAATCACCTCTCGGTTTAGCAACGGTGTTGCTAGGAAGTGAACCCGAACCCGAAGTAGAAGCGGTATTCATTTTCATGAATTGACCAAACATGTTCTTAAGCTTGATGTTAGAATTTGTTAAAGAGGTCATTTGGGTTTGCATGTTTTTCATCACCGCATCATTTGCCTTTATGTAGTTCGAGAAATCACTAGTCGACACAACTTGTGGTTGATGAATCGGGGCTTGATAAGCCAGAGCTTGATAATTTTGGTTTCATTGATTAATTCCTCTGTTTTGATTGTAACCTTGATTGTACCGGTTTTGATTATTTTGCACATTTGGTTGAGCAAAACCCGGTGGTCGAATTTGGTTAGCTACATTTTGAGGACGGTATCCGGTATTTCCTTGATTATAGTTAACGGCTGCTGCTGAAACATATCCTTGAATATTGTCATGATAGCCTAAAAAAGTGTTGCCATCGGTGGCGGGACACTGTCGGTAAGAATGAGCACCGCCACAAGTGACACATGATTCCTCAACAGCTTTTACAGAAGCTGGAGTTGGGTTTACTTGATGTTGTTTAAACATCGCGGTCATGGCACTAGTCACGGCACTAGCTACGACACTGGCTATCTCAGAAGAATCAACATTACTTGCTTTCACTTGAGAAACAATCGGTTTGTTTCTTGAATTACGAACTTTTGATTTGTTTTCAATGATTTTCAACACATCTTGTGCACTTCTTTCCAAAAGATTGCCACCGGCGGCAGAATTTAAAGAATCTTGATCGGATGGGTTTAAACCATTGTAGAAGGTATCGAGTTGATGCAATTTGGTAAAACCGTGATGTGGGCATGCTCGAAGGATATCCTTGAATCGGTCCCATGCCTCGTAAAATGAATCATCAAAACATTGTTGAAAATTTGAAATTTCATTCCGGAGATTTGTTGTTTTTAGGGAGGAAAGAAATGGTTAATAAACTTGGACACAAGATCGTCCCAAGTAAGAATAGAACGAGGAGGTTCTTTGTCGAGCCAAATCCGGGTTGGACCATCGATAAAAAAAGGAAAAAACATAAGCTTAATCGACGTCTCGGGCACATCTTTGTACTTCAATGTAGAAGTAATCTTGTTAAAATATCGAATATGAGCATGAGGATCTTCTTTCTCAAAACCGAAGAATTGTTTTGAAGTTACAAGATTGATTAGACTATGCTTGAGCTCGAAATGCTCAGCGGGAATGGGTGGTACTACGATTGCCTCCGCATAACCCTCGGTGGGTGCACGGAGTAATTCCGCCATAGTACGTTGATCGGCCATCGTAACTACGGGAGTCTCTACAAGAGAAAACGGTTTGACTCTTTGTATAGAACGTCTACGATTACGACGTTTCAGAATCGTAGAAGTAGGATTCGTAGAAGGTTCACCAACGAATTTTGACAAAGAGCGATTTTGCATACACTAAGAACAAAATAAGAGAAAATAAGAAAAAGGAAAATATTTTTGTAACCGATAATCAAACGAGTGTACGGTAGCTCTCTAGAAAATGCACAAAGAAGCGGAGGAGCGGGTAAGCGCGAAGCTATTAAAAACCTTCTCCTTTCGGGTCGAAGTTCGTAGGATCGACCCTCCTTATACCTCTCTTATAGTTTGTAATCTAAAGGTGAGCCGAATTCACAAGTGACACAACGGTCGTTTTTGTTGGTTTTTCAATTTATTTTTTTTGGAATTTTTAATTACTTGGTAATAGAAAAAATATATTCACAAATGAAAGCGATAACTTCACGGGGAAGGGTCTTCAAACACTAATCTTCAAACGTACACAATAATCGTTTCACAACCTCCCCGGCAGCGGCGCCAAAAATTGATTTGAATAAAATAATCCCTTTTACTTTATAAATATAATATATATATATATATATATATATATATATATATATATATATATATATATATATATATATATATATATATATATATATATATATATATATATATATATAATATACAAATATATATAATAAGAATTATCAAAATATCGATTAAGAAGAGAGAAGTAAGTATTCCGTAAGGCTTTAAAGAGAATTACTTTTATCCAAAGCAAAACCCTAAAAAAAACCTTCCCGGGTCATTTTCCGACGAGGTGCGAATTGAAAATCGAGGCTAAGTTCGTGATCGCGTGTTCGAATGATTCAATATTTGATTTGGATTCTATTTCTACAATTAAAATACAAAAACAAGTAAAAGCAAGCCTAAAACGAAAGCAATTAAAGCTAAAACACTAAAAACGATAACGGGATTCAAATCACGTTCTTTAAAAACCTAAATTCTACAAATTTAACCCTATGAATGCAAATTTAATTTTTAATAGTCTTAAATGATTAATAAAATTTTTAGAAAAAAGAATTATATTTTGACTTTTATTTATTTTTTTATGAATTAAAAACAGTTTTTATCTAAATTAAATATTAAAAATACTAAACCAATTATAAAAAATCTAAAAAAATCACAAAAAGTACTTTGAAGAATTCTAATCCTATGAAAAATAAAATGAGACCAACAGCTTATCACAATAAAATGGAAATAAGCCTAAAAGGGCTTATAGCCTAAACTGCCAAAAAGGGTTTAAATAATAAATGTTGCAAGGTTATAATCGAAAAAGACCCCAGGGCAGTTAGTTGTGTGGTGTGTGCGTAAAGCTTGGTTGAGTTGGGTAGAGGTCACGGGTTTGAGCCTAGCTCACCTTTGACTTTCCTAATTCCCAAGTTTTTATTTTTGAAAATTTCTTTTTGCAAAAGCCTTTAATAAGCTAAAATAAGGACTTTTTATGAAATGACTTTTTATAAAAACCTAAAATAAGCTAGAAATAAGCACTTAAAAGATGACAGTTTGCTTTTTAAGCTTAATGACTAAAAGGCTAGACTGTTTTGCATTTTTAGACACAATAAGCAGAAAGAAAAAGCAAATAAGCAGAAACAAACTTAAGGCTAGACTAAATAAGCACTAAGAATAAAAAATAAGCTAACAAAATGTGCTAAAACTAAGCTTGAATGACAGAATCTCTTAAAAGGCTTTTAAACTTAAAACTCTAAACTAAAAATGCTAATAAGTTTAAATAAGCTATAACCTAAACTAAATAAGCTAACAATGAATAAAACCTAACCTAATAAGAAAATCTAAGCACAAATTAAGCAAATCCGATAAGCCAATAAGCTCAGGAAAGCAAATAAGCTTATTGGCCAAAACTTTTAACTAAACAGCCAAAGGGGCACTTTCTAGCTTAATTTTAAGCGAGTTAAGCTATCCTCTAGGGTCTAAAAGCTAAAAACAGATTAAGCCAGTACTATATAGAATCTAAATAAGCAAAGTTTAGACATTTTGAAAAACTAAATGAGCTAGAAAAAGACCTATGAAAATGGTTGTTTACACTAAAATTCTATCTTTCAAGTTTTTATAAAAGCTAAAAGGCTTAATGCAGCCCTATTTTTAAGCTAGTGTAATCTAACTAAACTATGAAATAAGCTAAAACAGATTACCTACTATATCTAAAGAGCTTATGCTATCATTTTCAGACTCTAAAACTAATTTTCACTTATTTAAATCTAAGATTGAAAAAGGACTTTTAACCTTTTAAAACTCGCTATGAAAGTTATGACGGTTTATGTTTAAAATCAAAAGACAATTGCACACTAAATACTATCGCATTAAGGAATCAAATGAAAGCATGAAAACAACACTAATAAGCCTTTAATCAAAATTTAAACAAATAAGCTTTTCTATGAAGCTTGAAACCCACAGATTCAAAGATTATGAAGCTAAAACCTTAACTTTGAGTTTTAAACTTTAAAGACTTATCTAAGCTGACTTAAAAGTTTAATTTGAGCTTTTTAAAGTTGGCTTAAAGGTTAAAAGACACCTAGCAGTATTAACTCATGTTAATACTGCTAGTGCCAAACACCCCTTAAGAAAATGAAAAACCATTTTAAGTTTGAGAAAGACTTAGAAAACTTGCAAAAATTCAAAACAGATTAAGCACAAAGTAAGATAAGCACAATAAAGCAATTAGAACACAAAAAATAAGCAGTTAAATAAGCAAACTAGATTATGCAGTTTAAAAGCTATAAAAGACAATTTAAATTAAAAACTTAAGCAAATGACACATAAGCAATAAACAATGACATATAAGCAATAAACAACAATAATAAGCAATATTAAGCAGTAATAAGCAATAACTAAGCACTAAATAAGCAAACAGTGAAATAAGCAAAAAATGAAAAAGAGAGTATCTTGCCCTTTGCTCTAAACAAGGGCAAATAAGCTCTTAAGAGCTTTGTCTACAAGCTTTAGCTTGTTTAAAACAAGCTAGTAAAAACCTATAAGCCCTTCCATTCTCGTGCTCGGTTCGTTTTGGCTTGATTTTGTGTCCTTTCTTTGATATCCGTTACCTGCACAATATAAATGCAAAACACACAAATACAACGTATTTTTGGTATGTTTTTGGTCTTTTAAAACATTATCTTATATGCCCTTTATACACTATCACACAAAATAGATCCATTGGTATGGTATGTAACTCAGCCCAATCCTTACCAACCAGCCCTAATGCTAAGAGTAGTCACCTCAAAAATTTTGCCAATCTATTTTCATTTTCCACTTCTATATTCCTTTTTTTCTCTTCTGTACAATTTCGATAAGATTTTATCATCTTCATATTTTACCAATATTTTGTGCGCGTGTTTGCGAGTTATGTCTGTCATATGTATTCGTATTAATAAGCTCTGTAACTAGGTAGATCTCCTCAATATTACCATATAGAGACACCGTACCATTAGCCAAGAGACCGAGTCACGCTCCTTGTAGTCACGGTAATTACGGATTTTAAGATTTTGTAACATAATAGACTTATCCTCACTCGTTGGGATAGAATCAAGAATATTAGGAAATTTCTTCACCGTCCAAGTTTCTAATGGTCATGAGATAAGGCAAAAGACATAATTATTGTAAGTATCTAGAACCCGGCCGACAGAAATTTCATACCAACAGTGTTTATCCTTCTAAGTGACATCGTCCCATCTATCTTAGACATTAAGTACCATATTGAGCTAGTTAACGGAAGGCTAATAGGATCCAATACTGTGCTTAGAGGTTGGTACTTAGGGAGTTGTTAGTCAACCCATTCAATCTTGATCTAATGCCATAAACTTAGATAGTTGTTGATGGTTCATCATCGGCATGGATTGGTTTCGCCAAACCATCATGATGGTAGTATTCGGGTGATGATGAAAAGATTGTACAGATTCCCTATGGAGATGAAGTTTTGATAGTTCAAGGTAATAGAGGTGACAAAGGAGAGAAGTCAAAGTTGAGCATTATATCGTGCACTAAGACTCAAAAATATATTAAGATAGGTTGCCTAATTTTTCTGGCACAAGTTACGAAGAAGGAAACCGAATACAAGTCGGAGGAGAAGCGACTTGAGGACGTGCCGACTGTACAGGACTTTCCAGAAGTCTTTCCAAAAGATTTTCCTGGATTGCCGCCTATGTAACAAGTTGAATTTCAAATCGACTTGGTCCCATGTGCTACAGCTGTGGCACGCGCCCCGTATAGATTAGCACCGTCAGAACTGCAAGAATTATCTACTCAGCTGCATGATCTTTCTGACAAGGGATTTATAAGACCGAGTTCCTCACCCTAGGGAGCCTCGGTCTTGTTGGCAAAAAGAAAGATGAATCTTTTCGGATGTGTATCGATTACCGTGAGCTGAAAAAGCTAACTATGAAGAATCGATACCTACTCCTGAGAATCGATGAATTATTTGATCAATTACAAGGGTCAAGAGTCTACTCTAAGATCGACCCGAGATCTGGTTATCACCAACTCAGAGTTAAGGAGGAAGACATTCCAAAGATATAGCGTTAAACACGACTACGGTCACTAGACAGTTTCCAAGTGATGCGTTGGAGCGCCCAACGCAAACCGCATATTCATGGATGTAATGAATCGAGTGTACAAACCGTACTTAGATAAATTCATGATCGTTTTTATTGATGGCATCTTGATCTACTCCAAGAGCAAGGAAGAGCACGCAGAACATATTAAGTTAATTTTGGAATTGCTTAAGAAAGAAGAATTGTACGCCAAGTTTTTGAAGTGTGAATTTTAGCTGTCAAAGGTACAATTTCTTGGTCACATGATTGATAGTGAAGGCATTCACATGGACCCAGCTAAGATTGAGTCAATCAAGGATTGGGCATCGCCTAAGACTCCGACAAAGATTAGTCAATTTCTAGGTCTTGCTGGCTATTACTGACGATTTATCGAAGGTTTCTCAAAGATTGCCAAACCTATGACGAAGCTGACTCAAAAGAACGTGAAGTTTGATTGGAGTGAAAAGGCAGAAGCTGCATTTCAACTGTTGAAGCAGAAGTTGTGTAGTGCACCGATCTTATCGTTACCCGAAGGAAGTGAAGACTTCGTGGTTTACTGTGATGCTTCTCGTAAAGGATTAGGCGCGGTTTTGATGCAAAGGGAGAAGGTCATAGCCTACGCATCACGTCAACTTAGGATTCATGAGAAGAATTACACTACACATGACTTAGAGCTTGGAGCTGTAGTGTTTGCTCTCAAAATGTGGAGACATTATCTGTACGGCACGAAATGCGTTGTGTTCACTGATCATAAGAGTTTGCAACATATTCTAGATCAGAAAGAGTTGAACATGAGACAACGTAGATGGTTAGAGCTGTTGAGCGACTACGACTGCGAGATTCGTTATCATCCGGGAAAAGCGAACGTGGTGGCGGATGCCTTGAGCCGAAAGGAACGGATTAAGCCACTACGAGTTCGAGCTTTGGTTTTGACGATTGGTCTAAACCTTCCTGTGCAAATTTTAAATGCTCAAGTTGAGGCGAGAAAGGAAGAGAATTTTGGAACCGAAGATCTGTGTGGTATGATTAAGAAGCTAGAGCCACGTGCTGATGGAACGTTATGCTTGAATAGGAGAAGTTGGATACCCTGTTTTGGTGACTTAAGAGAGTTGATTATGCATGAATCGCATAAGTCAAAGTATTCGGTACATCCTGGATCGGAAAAGATGTACCAAGATTTAAATAAACTGTATTGGTGGCCGAATATGAAGGCTGAGATTGCCACCTACGTCAGTAAATTTTTGACCTATGCCAAAGTCAAGGCCGAATACCAAAAACCATCCGGTTTGTTGGTTCAACATGTGATCCCAGTATGGAAGTGGGAAACATTACTATGGATTTCGTTATTAAGTTGCCAAAGACATCGTCTGGTCAATATACAATTTGGGTAATTGTTGACCGACTCACAAAGTCTGCTTATTTCTTACCAATGAAGGAAACCGTCTCAATAGAGAAGTTGACGAGACAATACTTGAAGGAAGTAGTCTCGAGGCATGGTGTGCCGGTTTTGATTATTTCTGATCGAGAGAGTAAGTTTACATCTTATTTATAGAAATCATTGAACGAGGCCCTAGGTACTCAATTGGATATGAGTACGGCTTACTATCCACAGACTGATGGTCAAAGTGAGAGGACCATCCAAACCTTGGAGGACATGTTGCGTGCTTGTGATTGATTTTGGGAAAGGTTAGGATAGACACCTACCTTTGGTGGAGTTTTCTTACAACAACAGTTATCATACGAGTATCAAAGCTGCACCGTTTGAAGCTCTCTACGGCCAAAAATGTCGATCGCCTATTTGTTGGGCTGAGGTTGGAGACGCCCAGCTCACAGGTCCGGAAATTGTTCATGAAACAACTGAGAAGATCATCCAGATCAAGAAGCGTATTCAAGCTGCACGAGATAGACAGAAGAGCTACGCCGACAGGAGACGTAAGCCATTGGAATTTGAGGTTGGAGACAAGGTCATGTTGAAAGTGTCACCGTGGAAAGGGGTGATACGTTTCGGCAAACGGGGGAAGCTGAACCCTCGCTATATTGGACCTTTCAAGATTCTTGATAGGGTAGGAACGCTTGCTTATCGACTTGAACTCCCAGAGCAATTAAGCCGAGTTCATAGTACTTTTCATGTTTCCAATCTGAAGAAGTGTTTCGTAGACGAACCACTAGCTATTCCGTTGGATGAGATCCAGATTGATGACAAGCTTAATTTCATTGAAGAACCAGTTGAAATTATGGACCGAGAAGTTAAACGACTAAAGCAGAGCCGCATTCCAATCGTGAAGGTCCGTTGGAATTCGAGACGAGGGCCCGAGTTTACTTGGGAGCGCGAAGACCAAATGAAGAAAAAGTACCCTCATCTTTTCGTTAGCCCTCCGTCCACGTCTTAAGCTTTGAGGAAAAAGCTTATTTAACGGGGGAAGAATGTCACACCCCGAAAATTTCAGGTCAATATTTTCAAACTTTCTGATCATTTTCTTTGACTTTTATACGTTACGTTTGAATCCGGCAATTTATCAGGAAATTAACCCGCGTAAATCTAAAAAACGTCATCGGACGCGTTCCGACTTCGGATTTTGATTATTTTTAAAAATAATAACAAAAAATAAAAAAAAAAAAATATAAAAAAAAAAATCAAAAAAAAAAAAAACAAACTAAAAAAAAAAAAAAGACTTTCACAAAACCCCACCCCCGCACAAATATATATATACAAGCTAACTATTTCAGAACCTGCGTAATTTACACTTATCTACAGTGATTCGTCGTCCCCTCACTCCCCCGGTCATAACATATATCCGCTTTCTCCCGTTTAAATTGCGTTTTTTTCACGTTTTTTTTTTTGACCTAACGGAACCCCGGAAACTCAAAATCTTTTCTTAAATTTAGTTAATCGTCCCTCTCCTGTTTATAAGTCACAAATATCGTTTCAATAGTCCCTCCCACCCTCATACACACAAACCACAACGCATACACACACTTAATTAAATCAAAGAGCATCTTTTATCCTTATTTTAAATTTCAAAAATAAAACACCATCACATGCAAGATAGTGACACTTTTGTATTCATCTTCTATGCATGAACATGTGATTCTTACACCTTTTTGTCTTTATTCACCCATGAAGAACCACAACTCCACTAAGCATTTGATTTAATTTAGCAACTAGTGATTTAAGCTTGGACCCCCTCCCCTTGTGGCTTGTGTTTGCGTCCGAACCCAACCACACACACCTTTGGTGTGTGTTGGTCATTTAGCCATTTGGTTACATATCTTTGACTAGTCATGAGCCCTTAACCTAGCCTTTTCCTATAAATACCTTGCATTCTCTTAACTTTAGGGATTATTCATTCATTATCATAGCTCAAAAATCACAGAACTCTCACCCCCACTTTTTCCCTCCTCCCTCTTGCTCACGACACACACATACATACATATACTTTCCATAGTTTTGATTTCTTTCAAGATTCACTCATTTCAAGTTCATTTCTAAGGTTACCTAAGGTGTTTGCAAGTATTGGTTCTTTGATTTAAGGGTTTTCATCAAGATCTACAAATTAGGATTTGGTTATTATTTGGGGTTTTTCAAGATCTAGCGATTTTGGGTATAGATCTTGTGTTATTGCTTCTTGTTCTTCATTCTTGTAAGTATCTTGAATCTTTCTTTGTGGTTTTTCTTATGTTCTTCTTATATGTTCAAGATCCATACATCCATATGTTGTGTTGATATAATTTTTAAAGATGTTAAAATAAAAATGACAAGATTTTCATGCAACTGCAATGAATACTACTTAATTTTCACAAGTTAAATATTATTTCTTGGTGAGATGAGATTGAATGAGTGTTTGCAACAATAAAATAAAGGGGATTAAGTTAGATTTAGGTGTGGTATTTGTTGTGTGATAGTTTGTGAATTGAGAATTAGGCTAGATAAGGCCCTATTGTGAAGTTGGGTGGATTTTGGTTGGCGTTTTATGACAAAAAGTGCTTGCAGTCCCCAAATTTGTTTTGAGGTTTTGGTCGACCTAAAAATGTTTTCCATTAGGTGTAAAAGTACTTTTTGGCGAGCTCCGGTTTCGAATCAATAGTTTTTCTTCATATATCGCACATTAAAATTAGATTTAAAATGACCAAGTTATAGCTAAATGAAACTTGAAACATTTTTCGACAAAACCGGATGAATAGTGTGCTAATGTGAATAGTAAAATGAGTTTCCGGATATTTTTGGACTTTCTAAACACTAGCGAAACATATAGTAACACATACCTATTGATTAGTATCATTTAAAGACGTCGTTAACGTATTTTAGGAAAAGCGTTAAAAGTTACCTAAAAAATAGTAAGTTTGGTAAAACTTAGCGAAACGGACATAGAAGTTAAGCGATTAAGGCTAGTTAGTGCGTTTTGAAAATATGAAAACTTAATAAATATAGGGGACGGTATTAACGTCCCGAAACTAAAAACTTTCCTAAAATAGAAACTTTCTAAAAATAGTAATTTTTGGTTAAACGCCAAAACTTAACGGAAAACTATATGATTTTATTTCGTCATGATTCAACGCACAAACACCCATGGATGTCTTCTTCTTTCATAAACGATTCGTTCAAGTTTCGTATATTTTCCGTCTTTCTAAGACGCGTCATTGATTTAGGTCTCAAGTAGGACCTCTTGGCATTATATCTCTTTCTTGATATTTATCTCACCATTTGCTAAAGGTGAGTTCATAGCCCCATGTTTTACTACTTTTGCTTTACTATTTTAGGATGAGAAACATTGCTTGTTTTTAAACTATGGACACAGTTACTTTACGTTTCCTTTTCCTGATTACGTGTTGCCTAATTAGCGAATAGACCACTAATGCCCAAATTATCATGAACCGTCAATTGCTTAGCCGATCGTAATGGTTAAGTGAGCGCGAATGTTGTAAATAGATCTATTGGGACTAATTATCTCTATCCGAGTAAGTAGCGCTTATTAGTTTCGGAGGTACCGAACAAACGGATATATATCATGTCGGAATGTCAATCAGTGATCTTGGTCAGATACCTTTAGGGCGAGGAATTCTATTTGGTATATAAAATGCTTCCTTTTAAATTGAGCTTAGCGTAACAGTAAATTTATTTTATGTGAAGTTGTATCTCCTATAACTGTCACGTGCGTACTGTGAAATTGTGGTCCATTTTTAATACCAAATTCAAACCTATGAATTCACCAACTTTATGTTGATATTTTAGCATGTTTTTCTCAGGTGCTTAGCTATGGATGTCTTTGCTTGTTTGTTGGTGTTGCCTTGCATTTGACCGATTTTCAAGAATTATTATTATTAATTATGTTAATATCGTTGTCAAACTTTAAAACCTTTTATTCGCTTTCGCATATTATTGTTGGGCCTATGTAAAACTTAATTATTTTAATTAATGCAACGATGTTGGATTTTAAACGTACCCTTAGAGGTCGTTCTTTGTATCTTGTGTGATGTGTATTATGATGTCACGCCCTCGGACACGTGTTTCCGGCTAGGCCCAGTTTGGGGGTGTGACAGATTGGTATCATAGCCAAGGTTATAGAGAACCAGGTAGTATATTTAGGTCTGGTCTATAACCAGTATGTGATCCTATGTGCTTTTACGTGCTTTCATGCATATCATATAATAATAGCATTTAATATATATATAAGTACTAATTATATATATCATACCCCTTTGGCTCAAATAAATTCCCGGACATATAATTTATATTTGTTCATATTACAACAGCTCCCACTTGGACATGTATAAAATTATAATAACATTGGTAAGCGTCTAGCAACACGCCAATGCTCCCAGAAACATCCGAGTGTGGTTTCTCAAAACATGGACAAAATGATTTATGAATTTACAATCCCTTTATTTCTGATACCGTGTTAAAAATAGATTTGGATCAATGTCATTCCATTTTTTAACGATTCTATTTCTCGTATATGTAACTATCAAGGATAACCAAAAATCAATGAGACAGATAAACTACATGAGTTTCAGGTACACCATAACACACATCTGATTAATTCTATGAGGGGCCCAGTGGCATCATTCTTCAACTATTGCAAGGAACTAATTTCTATATTAACTACAATGCCAAAGTCATCATGTTCAAAAATCACTTCTAATAACTTCTTTATTAGTTAATCCATATTTCAGGATAACTAAACAAAGATCAAGAAATATTATCCACGGACCCTACTGCATCTCAAGTCTAAAAATTTTGTAAAATAAAATCAATTACAAGATTTACTAAATGACGACGATCCATAAAGTAATATTCTTGTTGTGGGGAAATCCATACTCATATTATGAATATCAAGTAGTTGGTGGACACTCCTTAATATATACAATATCACCATCACCAGAATTGTCCTTAATTTACCAATAATCTCATATTGTTAATCACAACGTATTAATTTAGAATAATAACTATTAATATTCACTGGATTTAAACATGCAACTAATGACACAATTTAAGATATTATGATAATACAAAAATACAATATAATTATCATAAAATAAATTGTTTTAAACATCCCTTATCAAATACTAAACACAGATCTACATAAACTACTATAAACGAAGTCCCATGCTCCGAGCATGTTGAGTAAGCTTTCTTTTATAGGTAAAGCCTCGTATAAGATCCAGCCAATTGCATCTGTTGTGAACTTTTAAGGAATCTTATTTTCTCCCTAGTGCAATGCACTCAACAACAAAATGAAATCTCCTATAGTGTGTCTGGTGCCTCTCCGAACTTCCCGAATTCGTTAGCAAAGAAGTGCGGCTGAATTGTCGCAAAACATATTACTTGGTTCATTTATTATTGGTACTATACCAATCCCTGAAATAAACTTCCTAATCCTAAACCTTCCATCTCACTTCTTAAGCAGCTATGTAATTCAGCTTATGTAGCAGGCATTTCAGTAGTAGTTTGCTTGGAGCTCTTCCAGTCCACTGCGCCTCTATTCAAAATGAAGACATATCCTGTTTGAGATTTTGTATCATCTCTATCAGTCTCAAATCCAGCATTGCAATAGCGATCAACTCAAAGTTCAGCTTCTAGATTTCCACCATAAACCAAGAACATATCTTTAGTATTTCTTAGATACTTAAGAATATTTTTCACAGCAGTCTAGTGACTTTCACCAGGATTTTGTTGAAACCGGCTTGTTATATTTTATGCAAACGCAACATTTGGTCTATTGCATCTTACAGCATACATAATGGAACCCACGGCCGAATCATAAGGTACATTTTGCATGCGCTTAACCTCTTTAGGTGTTGAAGCACCTTGTATTTTGTTCAAGTCAAGTCTTTCTTGCATGGGGATATGACCACGTTTGGAATTATCCATTCTATATCTCTTTAAGATCTTATCCATGTAAGCATTTTGACCAAGTCTAATCAATCGATTTGACCTATCTTTGTATATTTTGATTCTAAGAATAAAGCTGCTTCCCTTAAATCTTTCATAGCAAAACACTTTCCAAGAAAATCATTTACACTTTGTAAACTTGGAATGTGATTTCCCATGATGATTATGTCATCAACATACAAGATGAGGAATGTAACATTACTCCCACTAGCCTTTTGATATACACATGGCTCATCAACATTGAGTAAACCAAACCTATGATTCCTCATCAATCTTTTATTCCAGCTTCTTGATGCTTGCTTAAGACCATAAATGGATCTTTGTTGATTGCATACTTTTTTGGGATGATTAGGATCAACAAAACCTTCAGGTTGTACTATATAAATGTCTTCATCAAGAGAACCATTTTAGAAGGCTGTTTTTATATCCATTTGCCATATCTCATAATCATAGTATGCCGCTATAGATATGAGAATCCTAATAGCTCTAATGTCAGCGACGGGTGAGAACGTTTCTTCATAATCAACCTTGTAAGTTGAGTATAACCCTTTGCCACAAGACGAGCTTTTATAGGTGTGTAACAATACCATCCTTTCATCTTTTTCCTTAAAAATCCACTTACCTCCCAACATCTACAGCCAAAGGAAGATCGACCAGGACCCATACCATATTGTCCATCATATATTGTATTTTTCCGCACTCATCCATCGATCCACTTATTAGATTCCAGAAATCTAACATCACGGCTTATAGCTAGTGGGTTTTCATTAAGAATCCCCTAGACTATGCCCTCCCTTCTACATTTAGACTTAAACGATTTGGAGCTCGACGTGTCCTTTCAGACCTACAATCTGATATCTCCTCTGAGGTGGTTCAAAACCTTCACCTCAAAATTTACATAGGAAAATTGCGCTAGTGGAAGTTTAGAGGGATGTATCTATCATCTTGAATTTCTTCAAGGAACTATGGCCCTCCCACTGACTTCTTATTAAGAATTTTCTCAAAGAACTCAGCATACCTCGCAACAACTATTTTGTTTTCAAGTGGGAAGTAAAAATAGTAACCCATTGTTTCCTTTGGGTATCCTATGAAGATACACTTAACAGATCTTTGTTGGAGTTTGTCAGGCGTATCCCGCTTCACAAGCGCCTCACATCCCCAAACCTTTAAGTAAGACAGATTTGGAACTTTTCCATACCATAGTTCATATGGAGTCTTATCAACCTTCTTGGTTGGAACCATTTTGAGAATGCGTGTTGCAGACTCTAGAGCATAATCCCAAAAGAATAACGGCAGAGTAGTAAGATTCATCATAGATCGAACCATGTCTAACAAAGTACGATTCCTTCTTTGCAACACCCCTATGTGGGTGTGTAGGAGGATTAGCTGTTTGACAATTCCCACAAGCTTTACAGATAATCTTTAACGCTTGGCTTATGTAATCGCCACTCGATCTGATCGAAGATCCTTGATTGTATTCCCGAGTTGATTCCAATCCATTTCTTCATTTAAACACTTTAAGGTTTCACAAAGACCTCATGTTTATGGTTTAAGAAATAAACATAACCATAACGACTAAATCATCCTGTGCATGTAATGAAGTAGCTAGCACCTTGTCTAGACACATGTCTAAGTGGACCATACACATCAGCATGTATATCCAAAAGATTAGCTCCCTTTCGGATGATGTGGAAATATTTCTTGTCATCTTACCTGATAAACAAGATACGCATTGATCAAATGACTCATCATCTGTTGATTTAAAAGCCTTCCTGATGCAGCTTTTCAATACTTTTTCTTACTTATAGACAATACGATAGTCCATAAATAAGTAAGTCCAAATTAATGTTTGGCTCTTTAGTGCTAACATTATAAATAGTATTACATTTGAAGTACAAGATTATGCATATCAATTTCATAAATACCATACTAGTAATAACAGTTAAATAAACAACATTGTTCTTTGAAACTGAAATTCCAAAATCCATAAAACACTGAACAAATCCATTTTCAACCAAACGAGAAACTGAAACAACACCTCTAGTTATAGAAGGTGCATAATGACAATTGTTTAAACAAATCACTAGGCCATTAGGTAAAACTAAGTCATAACTTCCAATAGCTTCTACTTGCGCATGAACGCCATTGCCCATGTACAAATAGAGAGCTCCTTGTTTCAGCTTTCTCCTCTAAGACCCTGTTTTGTGTTACAAATGTGAGTATCACAACCAGTGTCATACACCCAGGATTTATAAGGAAAAGAAAATAATTCTATTATGAAGATATCTGAAGAACTGGCAGTGCCAACTTGCTTCTTCTTCTTTATCAACTCAGCAAGGTAAGCAGGACAATTCCTCTTACAATGACCCACCTCTTTGCAGTGGTGGCAGGTGTCATCCTTTGCCGGGTGCTCTTTTAGCAGAAGGTTTAGGGTTTTTTTTGTTTTTTTATTATTAGGCTTAGGGATATAACTTTTATCCTTTCCCTTGCCTTTCCCTTTACCCTTCCTTTTAGCATTAAGCGATTTCTTATTGGCTCTCTGGATTCTACCACTTTGAATCGCCATTACTTGTGGTGTAGCAGCCTTTTTAAAGTAAAACCCTCTCATACTCAATAAGCAGAGCATGTAGTTTATCAATCGTCCTCCCCATGTTATGCTTGTTGTGGTTTTTCACAAATCCAACAAAATCACTAGTGAGGCCATTCAAGATCAAGCCAACGCTAAGATCCTGTGGGAGCACATAACCAAGACGTTCCAGTTGCGCCACATAATTCTTCATCTTAATGACATATGGGCCAACTGGTTTTCCCTCCTCCTGTTTGCAAGCATGGAAAGTTTGGATCAGGTCAAACCACTCCACTCCAACTTGTTTCTCAAACATAGATTTAAACTCTTGAAGCATTTCATAAGGTGAGACATTCTCAAATTGTCTATGAAGTTTGGGAGTCATACTTCTAAGCATAAGACAAGCAACCTTATTATGAGCATCATAAACCGTATTCCACTGCGCAAGTACTCGAAATCGGCAGGTGGAGCAGGGAAAATAGGCTGTTCACTGACAAACAGTTTTTTTTCAACTCTCAAGACCATCTTAGGTGAACGAAACCAATCATTGAAATTTGAACCAGAAAGATTTTCTATTTCAAACATCGACCTGAAAGCCGAATGGTTTATGTTTTAGACAGGTAGTGTCATTTACAAAACATAGTAAAGTTCAAGAATTAGTATTTTCGATAATATTCTTTGAAGAAAATTAACTACCCATGTTTAAATAAATAAACAATTAATTTTCTAAGGCCTAGGATCCAACTTGACATACCACCATCACATCAGTTGATCTGCTAGCAATGGTGTATTCAAAAGGTAATTGACGATCAATAATTGCCACCGGTGTAATTCCTAGAACATTATGGGACTTACTTTAATATACTAGTAAGCATGTTTCATCCTATCTTTTGCCTCGAGCATAACGTCTCACTCGCTTACCTCGATTAAGTTTTCTAATAAAAAACGGTGATTATGTAACACTAACATCTCACGAAAAAGTGTATAATCACCTTGGGATTGCAATCTACATACATCTCACATATAGTAAAAGGCAACTGCATGTGTTCTTATAAATTGGATGTCAACAACTTATTTAAAAGGGTATATTATTTGACGTGTCAAAAATGTACAAAGAAGCATGCATATATCTTCGTATCATAAATTTTAATAAAAAACTTTACTCAATTTAGTTATTTTATTACGGTATCACATATTTTCTATACATCTAATGTATAAATAGTGTTACCTTTATAAAATTGACGATTCAACGTGTTTCCAAATATAAAGATTAATGAATGGTGAAAAAACGTGTATACTGTAGTGACATGCCATGGTTCACGGTAACGCCAATCAAACGCACAAAGAAGCGGAGAATCAGGTCAGCGCAAAGCATATTAAAAACCTGAACTCTTTAGGAATGTTGACCACTCTGCCTTAAACTTCTCTTATAGTTTATTCTAGTGGATGAGTCGTACTTCTCATGAGTCCATAGCATCCAGTTTTAACCAATCAAATAAAACTTTAATTTAGAAAACACATTATAAACTATAAATAGTCCATAATAAATCTAATTTTATAATAATTAGTCATGTTTATATTTACTTTTTGAAAAACCCCTTTTATTTTCTCACAAGTCTAACTTAAAATAAAACAATATAAACATAAAACTTATACATATAACACTTATTTCAATTAATCCACTTAACAATTAAGTCATGCAAATAATTATGATCCAAATTATCTAATAATTAAAATCATGTATATATTCATATAAGGCTCCATTGTTCAATGACTCCGACCATATCCATCGATAACAATCGATTACGTAAGCCATATACAAATATATATCACATAACACATAAAATTTAAACAACTTTTAGGCCTCATTAAGACATAGCTAAGGTCTTCCCTGTCTTTTAAAATCGTGGATCTTACCAATTAAATTTAATGTCTATGTTTTTAATTCTTGATCATCATATTTGCATATAACCATTAACAATTAACAAGATCATATCACATATCGATCCATGATAAATTTGCATGGATTTATCATGGATGCCGCATTAACAATTAATATAGAATGTAAAACCGATCATTAACAATTAAACACATCAAGTTTTAATCATACAAAAATTTCATACAACCTAGAGTTCGTCTAATTAATTTTATAACCAATAAAGATTGTAACTTATACACAAAGATTGAATCTTTATGCATAAAAACGCCCAAAGGGCATAAAATTAATCAAAAACCCTAATTTTGTCAAATTTTATTACTTGTAACTATAAATTCTACACGATCGGCTCGTGATGCCACTGTTGGGTTTTTAGAACTAATAACCATTATATCACGAGTACGCAGCGGAAAGATAACACGTATAGAACTTATAATTAACAAGATTGAAGTGTATACCTTTTTGCACGAAACGATACACCGCTTTAATAGGTAACCGTTAACACCGTCTTGAATATACGCGTATGTATAACACCACGCGTAACCACGAGGATCAAAGTATAATCCCTCTACGTTTACACACACTATACGTTCTTAGCAAACAACGAGGTATGCTAGTACTAGTAGTGTTTAAACCAAACGACAACCTTCGTCTTTGAATCAATCAACACATGAACTAAACCGAATAACCCTTGTGATCTTTTGGGTCGAACCACCAAGAAAACGAAACCCCTTGAGGGTTTATCTGCGATCGAACAAGGGAAGAAGCAAGAACTCAAAACCCTTTTGGGTTATAAGATCGGTCGATCACAAGGAGAGCACAAGGACGATTTTAAGGGTTTTAGGTTTCAAGTCATATAAATAATAAAAGCCCTCAGCCTCTATATATAGTCCTTGTTCCTTGGAGTGCAAGGAAGCATGTTCCTTGGAGTGCAAGGCAAGCATGTTCCTTGGAGTGCAAGGCAAGGGTAAACCACACCCTTTCATTCTTCGGTTTATTCAATATTAGTCCCTTTAACTTTTAACCGACTAATATTAATTCTTAGTTAACTTTTAACGATCGTTTGTTAAACACTTTATATATATTACTCTAATATATATATATACTCGTTGCTCTACGTATAAACGCGTGCGTCCCCGTAGGCTCGAAAAATGTTTCCCGGATATATATCAATTTATACTTGTTCATAATCTAACACAATGTGCATTACTGATGTCATTTTGTGATGTCCGCATCGATTTTAATAGCTTTGATTTTTAACTATAAAGTTTTGATGATCATTGGCAACATCTCTAGTTACTTTGACTTTAAATAACTTTAATTCGGGGACCCGGAAAAACGATCAGCTTAGACTTAAAAAACAGTTGGAGGAAATTGATCTGGATATTGATAGAGGGCTTGGGAATGAAGAGCTGGTCAATTCCCGCTTAGCTATTCTTCATCAAATCTAAAAGATAGATAATTTAGAATCGAAGGAAAGGGCTCAAAAGGCTAAAATTAAATGGGCGGTAGAAGGAGATGAGAATTCCGGTTTTTTTCATGGTATCATAAACAAAAGGCGTAATATTCAAAATATTAGGGGGGTTATGGTTGATGGTAATTGGATTGAAAACCCGAATGATGTCAAGAAAGAGTTCTTCGACCATTTTGCCAATCGTTTTGGTAAGCCGGACAAACCTACTGCTTCTATTAGTCTTGACTTTCCTAATCAGATTTCTCATGAGCAAAGTGATCATATGGAGAGGGAGGTTTCTAATGATGAAATTAAGAAATCGGTTTGGGAATGTGGTACCGACAAAGCCCCGGGTCCGGATGGATTCACGTTTGGTTTTTTCAGACACTTTTGGCATCTTGTGGATAGGGATGTTTGTGAAGCGGTGAGGTATTTTTTTAAATTTTCTGATTTACCCAA
>BQNB010023191.1:0-48768 GCA_026074375.1 Tanacetum coccineum | reverse complement strand
AATGTATCAAGGACGGCTAGATCAAGCAGAGTCTTCGGGTTCAAACCATAAACGACTATAAAAGGACTAAGACCGGTAGTCTTGTTGGGAACCCTATTATAAGCGAATTCAGCCTGAGGTAGCAAATCTTCCCATTGTTTCAGGTTAGTGGTGATGAGAGCTCGAAGTAATGATCCGAGGGTGTAGTTGGTAACCTTCGTCTGTCCATCTATTTGTGGGTGACTAGAGGTACTAAACTCGAGCTTAGTAACCATTTTTTGCCATAAAGTTATCCAAAAATGGCTAAGAAATTTGACGTCCCGGTCGCTAACCATAGTTCTTGAAATCCCATGGAGACGAATGATTTCTTTAAAATAGAGGTTAGCCACCTGCACAACATCATACGTGGTATGACAAGCAATGAAATGAGCCATTTTTAAGAAACGGTCGACCACCACCATAATAGAATCCTTTTGGCGTTGTGTGCGGGGTAAGCCGATGATAAAATCAAGACTAACGTCTTCTCATGGGGAAATGGGTACAAGTAATGACATGTATAACCCATGAGGAAAAGAGTGACCTTTGGCTCGATGGCATGGTAAAAAACGGCGGACAAAATGCTCGACATCTCGCACCGTCTTCGGCAAAAAAAATGGTTTTGCAGCATTGTGAGAGTTTTATCTATACTCAGGTGCCCTGCTAAACCACCTTCGTATGTCTCTCTAATCAACATTACTCGAATACTATGTCGAGGGATACATATTCATTGTCCCCTTAACAGAAAACCATTATACAAGTGATATTTACCAGTAGCATGATTTTGACAGCTACTAAACATCTCCTCGAAATCAAGATCAGAAGAATAGTCGTGCTTGAGGAGTTCGAGACCCATAACCTTCGCCTGTAAAGAATTAATTAAAGCATACTTACGAGACAAAGCATCAGCTCCCTTGTTTAATTTTCCTGACTTGTGCTTAATAGTGAAAGTAAAGGCTTGTAAGTACTCCACCCATTTAGCATGTCGAGGCTGTAACTTGTGTTGGCCCTGAATGTACTTGAGTGCTTCATGATCGGAATGCAATATAAACTCCTTAGATATCAAATAATGCTGCCAATGATCTAAGGCCCTGACGATTGCATAGAATTCTTTGTCATACGTTGTGTATCGCCGTTTCGTATCATTAAGCTTCTCACTAAAGTTGGCAATTGGACGACCCAACTGTGACAAAACAGCCCTAATTCCCACTACTGACACATCACATTCAACCTCAAACACCTCATCAAAACACGATAATGCCAACACAAGAGTAGAAGATAATAGTTTCTTGAGTTCTTCGAACGCGGCATGTGCTTGAGGGTTCCAAACAAACTGTCTAAGCTTGGTAATTTCAGTCATTGGTGCCACAAGAGTACTAAAATTCTTAACAAAAACGCCGGTAGAAGGAGGCCAATCCATGGAAGCTTCAAACTTGTTGAATAGTTTGAGGAACCGGCCAATCCCGGATGGCTTGAACCTTTCTTTCATCAACCTGGATTCCCTGAGCAGAAACTAAGTAACCAAGAAATGTTATTTGGGCAGTATAAAAATCACACTTTTCTAAGTTCCCATGAAGCTTTTCGTGGTCAAATACTTCAAACAATTGTTGGAGGTATGATTGGTGATCTTTTTCGGTTTTACTAAAGACCAATATGTCATCGAAATACACAATAACAAATCTGCCTATAAAAGGTTTTAATACCCGATTCATCAATCGCATGAAAGTACTCGGTGCATTTGATAAGCCAAAGGGCATAACCAACCATTCATACAGCCCCTCCTTTATCTTAAAAGCCGTCTTCCACTCATCTCCTTCATAAATTCTAATCTGATGATAACCACTTCTTAAATCAACTTTTGAAAACACGGTGGCACCATGTAGTTCATCCAATAAATCATTCAACTAGGGAATGGGGAATCGGTATTTGATAATGATCTTATTGATTGACCTACTATCCATACACATTCTCCATTCTCCATTCTTTTTGGGCACTAAAATAGTAAGGACTGCACAGGGGCTGAGTGACTCGTGAATAAGTCCCTTTTACAGCAGCCCATCAACTTGTTTCCTCATCTCTTCTATTTGTTGGGGGTTGGATCAATATGCAAGTTTGTTGGGTAGTATGAAACCGGGAATGAAATCGATTTTATGCTGAATGGTGCGTATTGGAGGTAAACTGGAAGGGATTTAAGCAGGAAATACTTGGTTAGGCTTGTAAGAGGGGTTGGACATAAGGGCGTAGTTCGGTTAGTGTGTTGATTTCTTCTTCATCAAGGCCCAGGGGTAGGAAGTGCTTAAAAGAATAGTACTCCTGTTGTTCAGCCTTCAACAGTGTACTCAAAGTCTGGGTAGGTTTATTAAAAGGGATGTATGGTGACATTGGGGTGAGTACAATCCAGCGATCATTGTGGTTGAAAGAGTAAGTGTTTTGGTAGCCGTCATGCATGACCCAACGATCAAATAACCAAGGGCGACCTAAGAGTACATGGCAAGCATCCATAGGAATGACATCACACCAAATCTCTTCTGCATACGAGCTGCCAATACTCAAAGATAGAAGAGTTCGATGGGAAACACGTATTCCTTTACCTTGATTGAGCCACTAAATAACATAAGGAGATGGATGGGGTTGGGTGGTTAGATTCAATTTGGACACCAAGGTTTGAGAAGCAACGTTAGTGCAGCTACCCCCGTCAATAATCACGGTGCAAACCTTTTGAGCGATGGTACAACGCGTATGAAAAATAGCCTCATGTTGCAGGTTCCCACCTTGATCAGGAGCGTTGCTGAGTGCCTGCCGGACAACAAGATATGCCTCCTCATCAGGTCCAACAACTTCCTCAACAATAGATTCAACATCCACAACCGAATCTAATGTCGTATCAACTGTAAAGGAATTATCTACCCCCTCGTACTCGGCCAAAGTGACCATCTTATTATTTGGACACTCGGAAGAAATATGCCCTAATCACTGGCATCGAAAACACCTTCGCGGGACACGGGTTGGCGTTGAGAAATTTTCAGGTATAGTGGGTGTTATGTTGGTTGGTACTATTTTGGTTTGGGTTGTGTTTTTAGTAAAGGTTCGTCCAGCTTCAAACTTTCCTTTGTTTTATTGCTGGTTATCTACCTTGTGGGCCAATGATAACGCTCCAAATATACATAAAATATCCCTAAAAAATACATGAAATATATATATGTAAACGCATGAAATATTGCAAAGTTTGCTTGTTTGTTGTGTAATATTCATTTCAGGACCAAAAGTGAAGAAAAGGACTAAACATGCAAAGAAATCTCGTTAAATACACTAACAATCGTTATGAAAAGGATCTAGAAGAGAATCTAAGGAAGAGTTAATGAACGAAGCAAAAGTGCGGCGCACAATTCTTATTGTGCGGTGTACTTCACAACAAAGTAAATGCAAATTAATTATACACCAAGTGCGCCACACAATTTCTCAAGTGCAGCGCACTTTACCTTTAGTTACTCAAAAAATCATTATGAAGACAATTATTGTGCAACCTTTGGCTTGCTACTTCCCACAACTGAAGTCTCATCCTTCAGCTATAAATAGAGGAAGAAATTAGCATCTCAAATCATCCAATTCATCATTTCTCAATCACATTACACTTTATCTTATAGTCAGGGAATAGTTCTAGTGGAATTGTTAAAGAATCACCTTGTTCTTCATCGCATTCCAGGTTATAATCAAGTGAGGATACTCTTTGATCTAAGAAGGTTGTGCTACAAAATTGTTTATTGTTTAGAGTTGAATTTCCGGGTTGTTAGAATCGTTGTTCGAAGGAAAACTATTGAGAATCAATATAATTTGCTATTGGAATCGGTATAAACATGTTTCTCTCCTTGAATGTTATGTTTTCTGAATCTAACATGCTTATTATGTGTTTTACCTCCATTAATATAGAGTAGTTGATTCATGTTTATTTGGGATTTATGGAGTAACATGGATTAATTTGGGATGACTAATGATATTTGGTTAAGTGATAAATATGAACTTGATATTTAGATTTTTGGATTATCAATCATCATTTGATCATCATACTAGTCCAGATATAGGTCGAAAGACTCCGGCTATATGTTTGTGATGACATCAAATAACGTCTATTTTATAGCATCATTTATCCCATGTTATTAACCTATTTTTTATAGTTATTGCAAATAATTGTTACTTAATCGTTAATATTTGAGAATTGTAGTAATTATGGAGTACTTGTAGAATTTATTAACACATATATGGAAGGATTCGGTTAGGGTTTAGAGAGGGAAAGAGGTGGTTGGATGAACACTTAGAGAGAAAGTAAAAGGATAATATTAGCTTAAGTGAAATGTGTGAAAATGAACAACCAACACCCTCTTTGTGTGTAAAGAGGCTATAAATACTCTAACCAAGGCCGACCATGGGCTTTAACATGGGCTTTCCATGAGCCTTTGGCCCGATTAGCTTACTAGCATTACGTTACGACTTACTACGAGCTACGACTAACTATATTGGTAGTGACCGACACTTTTTCATATTCTTAACAATCTCCCCCTAAGGGAGGTCACTCCAATTTACAAAAAATAAACTTAGCATACTATGCTTTCTCTTGGGTCTTGAGCTCGCAGTCTTTAACTTCAATCATTAACTTGTGAATTGATGTAGTGATCATTGACTTTAGATAGAGCTAGTTCTTTTGTCTTGACATGAATGTGATATTTAAGCTTCTTGAAATCATCAACCACACATAATCTCTTTTTTCCATCTCATGATCTTTTGCCAACTTGTGAACTTATGACTTTTAGACCAACATGATCATACTTTTCTAGATGTTTGAAAGTGAGCGTAACCATCTTTCCTGATATTCTTTAACATTAACACTTCGACACTTCGAGAAAGATGTGCGGTATCAGAGTAGCAGAAGTCTTGAGACACGTACTTGAGCTTTCATGGAATCTTTATAAATGTCGGTTGAGTATGAGCATGCGGCTATGAATCTTGACACGTCAGGGATCAGCTGCACCAATCGTCGGGAGTACCTGCAGGTTTAGGTTAGTGGTAATCAACAGATATGGATGAGAGTGTCTTTGTTACTTTGTCGAATACGGTTGCAATAACCACGGTTCCCCGTTGATCAGTGCAAATAATGCCCGTGATTAGATAGAATTCTGAAGAATCTCATTGACATGGTTTCGCAGCTGCACTAGCCGTTCTCTTTACCGGAGCGTCTCAAAGTAGACAACACAATATGAGTGAACCAGCAAGACGAAGTCTCACCGATTGAATAGAAAATCAATTTGAAAATCAATCGACATGTCACTTGCTAAAGTGGTTTTGTGACACATCGAGAGTGTTAATCATTTAAAAAATTCATCATCAATCGTCAATTCATAACCTGGAACAAGTTTGATTCTTATATAATCGCACCATCATTTCTTTCCAGTTGTCACAAGTTTGATTCATATAGAATCGCACAAGTCACCTACCATGAGCTTGTTTGATGTTGGCTAAAGCAGGATTTCCATCTTCATTGCGAATGATATCACTCGGATGTTCTAGCAAAATCACAAGGATAATGCGTAGGACTCTTAATATATAACTTGTTATTCACATTGTATGACATAGCAAGCATAATTTGACAAGTGTCCTAATGAGATTTATGGATGATCTCTTTTGGCTTTAGACTCAATAGTGCACTTTGTTTTTAGTGATCGGAGGCTGGAGCAGACTGTCACCTTTTCAATATCAACTAACTCAGAGTGAGAAAGTTGATAGAAATGCGTGTAATCTCCATAAGAAATGAAATAAGAGTCTGTTGAGAGACCTTGAGTGGCTAGGCAGGGTTGTGCATAGCGTCACTGGGTCCACAACTATCTTCAATGTCAGACAACAACTTAGTGTTTCTAACAGATTATGTATTAACACGGTTTCTGCCTAAGTGTAGAGAGGGCTTCTTTCTTTTCACCCTTTATCCTTACATTTCTTTTCATTCTTTAACTCTTTCAATGCTTACCGAGACATCATAACTAATACCTTGTTGGGTTTGTTCTAGTGTTAGCTCTACCTCAGTCGGCATTATTCCCGATTCTCACTTTTTCTCCTTTTGAATCATACCTAAGGACTTCTATACTAACTAGTGGATATCCCTGGGTAGATCCCTCTTGTTTTGGCTAGATCATGGGATTTGGATACCTATGCCTAACCACCTTATAACTTCATAAATTTAAGTACATGGTTGGTCTTTTGGGTATTCCATCACAATCCTTTAAAACCATCGAAAAATTCAATCAAAGTGTTTGATATAAATATCAAAAAGATTTACACTTTGATAATTTTCATTATCACTAAAAGCTCCCCCTTAACATGTGCATCATAATCATAGTACATACTAAGTGTAGAGTACATTGAGTCCATTTTAAATGATCACATTCCAGTATAATTTAGGTTCAGTTTAATCACATTTTCTCCCCTTATCTAAAATGTTAATCCCTTAATATTTTAGATATCAATTGATTAAACGTTCGAGGATAAAATGTTACATAAAAACTATCAGGAACATTGTAATGCTCCCCCTCAATATTTGAGGGAATATAAGATAGTGCTGAGTACAATAATTTGAGAAATTTTGAATTTACTAAGAAATTCTTGAAAAATTTGTACTCGAGCACTCTCTACTATCACAATTAAGACTACACTACATATATACATATTCACAAGTTTATGATATACGAAATGACCTTAGAGATACGAACACAATGTGACGAAGTTATATTATTCGTTGTAGCAGTCTGAGGTCAGTTCCGTAGAGTCTTCTGCCAATAAATTTTTCCAAACTTCGCATTATCCTTCTTTCCTTTAGCAGCTTGTTGATATCCTTAATCATGAAATGAGCTCTTTTCTTTTCCAGCGTGCTCCATCTTCTCTTCGGCAGGTACTCCATGTCGATATTCTTAGTTATGTCTTCAAGCGAAGATAAAAGCCTTGTTAACGTGCCATCACTGAACTTGTAAAGTTCGTCGAAGAGCATCAACCTGTTCTTCTTGTTGTCGTTGACATAAATGAATCCTTGAGGGTCTTAGTATGGAGTGTAAGGGTGCCTTTTCTTGAGGTCGTGTCTTTTAGTATCAGGCTTAGTGACGTTGATATTCTTTTGATAACTTTCAACTCTAAGTTGAAGATCCTCGACTCGCTTCTGAATAACCAGGCTCCTGGTAAACATTCTCAATGCAATAGCGAAGTCAGCAACATCATCGCCTGAAAGATTTGTGAGCTGATTCCGAACCACATGAATTAACATGCCCTTGATATCATTAATCTGAAGATGTGGAAAATCACCTTCCTTAAATCTGTATAGGTGGTTATCAGCTCTTCTTACTACAACCTCTTCCAAGTACCCATACCCATGTTTTCTCATTACTTTGACATGAGTGACTGCCATAATCCGTTTTGTTGAATATACATCTTGTCTTGATTGCAGGCCTCTTGCATATCTATAGAAGGTCTTATGTTGCTCTCTCCAATGTGAAATACCTCATAAAGCATGTTTATCATAAGCAACTTTAATAGGACTCCATATGTTTGGAACCATGTCTTCAATTCCTGGTAGATCATACTGAGCGGCATTTGTCTTGGTGTTAGAAGTCGTGTAGGTCATAGTCGAAACTCCTCCTTGTAGATAATTGAGATCATTGTTGATGAAGTAATCAACAGGTACTATTTGACGATTTCCACGCATGACTAAAGGAAGGGGTTTGGAAAGATCAAATGGGTAGTCATCGCCTTCAGGATTTTCTCAATCAAGATTTTATGAAAGAGCCTTGTAATTCAAAGTCATATTTTAATTCAGCAAAATTAGAGCGGGTGTCTTTGAGTAGTCTGAATGCTGGTCCTAACAGGATTTCTTGAGTTAAATTCTTAATTTTCAGCCTATTCAAGATGTATGAAGAGAAGTCTATGGGAGTGCTCATTAATTCATCAAAGTCCTTTAACGATTTATCAGTAGAAGTAGAAGCTGCGAGAGTCATCAACCACTTTTGAGTTAGTCCTTTATGTGGAGGCTTGCCTTCATGCCAGTTAGGATCAGTGGGTTCTTGAGGTGGTGTGGGTTTATTGAACCAATCACATCTAGAGGCATACTCTTTCCTAGGTTCATCATCATTATCACTCAGATTCCCTTCTTGATCTTGTAGCATGTCTGAATCTGCAACCTCAAACACTTGTTACTCTGATTGAACAGACTTTCCAGCAGATTTTGGTTGAGACTTAGAGATTTTGGAAGAGCCAGACTTGGAATCTTTATCTTTCGGACCAATGGTTGAATCTTGCGTCTTTGCTTTGTCTTTTCTCTCTTCAACCTCGGTATGATCCAGCGGAAGGGTCTTTGCCATCTTTCGTCTTTGTCTATTCGGCTACGCTTCATTGTGTATACATCATAAGAGAAGAAGAAATCTTTGTTGAGATTGTAAGATTTTTTCAAACTATCATAGCAATCTTGGTGTTCGGGAGCTGCCAGATATGATTTACTTTTCTCCATTTTGTCGATAAGAATCTTCTTTAACTCAAATCCGATAAGTGTAAAAGCAGCCTCATAAGTATAATGTGGTTGAGAAGACACCTTTGCTAGAGTAACTTCATCACGTGATTCTTTAATCAATGCTTCGATCACAGATGGAGTGAAGTTAGCCACTTCCTTAGGCAGATTCTGAGGCAGCTTTTCTTTTACTTGCTCTTTGATTCTAGCCGTGAGTGACTCCGAAAGGAAGTTCATGAATTCTTCTCTGGTTTCTCCCAACCTTGTATCTAGATGTTCATCAACTAAAGTTGTCACTTGAGTATGTAGAGGGTCCTTTTTAAGTTCAGCAACTTCTTTTTCCAATGCTGTGATTCTATTGTTGAATCAAAAGACCGATGCAAAATTAGAAGTGTAGATAAAGGATTTGTAGTTGCAATTGTTGGCGGTGGAGTAGGTGTTGCCAGAGGTGGTGGAGGAGTGAAGGTTTGTGATAATTGTGGAATGTCAGTGTATACCGGTGATGAATCAGTGATAACCAAAACCGGTACAGTAAGAAGAGTGGGTGCATGAGTTCTTGGAACTTCATGATGCACATGAACATCCAACGGAGAAACAATTTCTGCATCAGCATGAGGAATATCTGAAAAATTTAGGAATTTAGATGCCAAGTCGGATTAACGAGAAGAACTAGTAACTGGACCTTTAGTTTTCGTTGTGACTATAAAAATCATCACATGAGCATCGTCAACAACTTGTTCTTGAGTAGTCACTATATTTTCATTCCCCTGTTGAGCATCGGCACCCTTATTTTGAATCACATCATCACTTATTGATTCCAAATTATCATCATCTTTAACTTCTTCTTCTTGCTCATAATCAGATTCATGCTCTTCACTTTCATTTTCTGTGTCTGACCCTTTCACACTATTAGATTATGTTTCATCATCATCACTTTCATTCTCCTACTCACTGCTTTCATTACTTGATTCTTGTTCTTTGTTGCTGTCGTCTTTATCATTACCCCAAGACTCAGATTCACTCTCAGTTGAGTCATCTTTGGTCACATCGGGAACCTCTAGTTTATCACCAGTTCCTTCACCTGTGACAGTATGTGTGATCTTTTCAACTCTTGGAGGTTTTTTGGCAACTGTACCAGAACCACTAGGATGTGTCTTGTGAAATTCCCTTAAACTCTTCATTCTGACTTCTTTCATCTGAGCTTCTTCAGTCAAAGCTACATCAGATAACAACTCAATTCCTTTTCCATGAGCAACATCCACCTTTTCCTTTTCCTTTCTTTTAGACTTTGTTTCTACAAGAGACTCTCTGATGACAATACCTGCTGCTGGAGTAGTTGTAGATTTCTTGGAAGGTATCTTAACTCGTTTGCCTTTCTAGACAGGTTCTTCATCTATAGGGACTAGATCACTGTCCTTTTTAGATGGATAAGATTTCTTAAATTTTCTAGCAATCTTGGGAGGTACAACACCTATAGCATAGCCAAGATAAGTCTTGTAAGCTTTACTATTCTTCATCTCTGGACTGGTCAAACATTCAGGAAGAACAACTCTATAGATTTGAGTTGCTTATTTTGCTGAAACAAATCTTAAGGTGTTAATCAAGTAGTCATCCTTGGAGGTGTGCATCCCAATTCTGTTTCTCCAAGAAAGTGTCTTGTCTTGAATAAGGAAGTGGTGAATGATAACTTTGGTGAAACGAGGGTAGTACATCTTTTCTTGCTTTTTGTAGACTCTGTTGTCAATTTGGTAAACGAAGTCTTCCCAAAGTAGTTCCACATAGTCTACATTTTTATAGATAGTACATACCCTAAAGGATTTGTGCTCTAGAGAGACGAAGCTTGTCAAGACCACTAGTCTTTTCAGATAAACCTCTGTTGATAAGAGCAGCAAAAGTTCTCTAGGGTTGATACATCTGATCAACAACAACATCATTGAGTGAATTGATCTCCCTAGTATGATCAAGTTCTCTTAAGAAAGACACAATGTCTTCTTCAGAAGGAAGGGCATCAAAGTCTCTACCCTGTACTCTTGGGCAAATCAGAAAGATATCTCTGAAGACTTCCAAAGTAAGTTTGAATCGTTTCTTCTTGTCAAGCTTAAATCTGTAGAAGGTGTCATGCTTGTACACATAATTCCAAAATTGATGCATGTACACTTTAGGGACATCAGCAGTGATAAGAAATATAGGATAACATAGAGTGAGTGTAATAGCATCCAAAACGACTTGAAATGTGGGTTCTCTTGGTGTCAATCCGCGAGGGATTATTCCATTGCATTTTCCGATATCAAGTCTATTCTCCTTGGGAACAAGCTCAAGATCAAGCTTGGTTTGTTGAGCAGTGATGGAAGACATGATTCTGCTAAGATTTGTCACATACAGTTCATATACAAGCAAATATATATAACACTGACAGACAATCTAGACCATAAGCTTATTGATGTAGGACATGATTTATAATAGGAGACAGACACCCTATTAACTATAGACCAACTATTGAAATCAAGGCAAATACAAAAGATTTCTAAGGAAAATTAGACCTACATTAATCACTAAGTGACAAGATAGGGATTAATTAAACTTAGATTAGGTTATGGGATTGGATTACCAAGATTACAAGATTAGTTCTACAAGAAAAAAATCAAGTATAGTTCGCCTATAGTGAGTGTATAAATCGCATGTGTTAACTACCTATGTATAGTTCGCCTGTGTAAGGCCTATGTATTGTTTGCCTATATAAAATTTAAGTATAGTTCGCCTGATATAAAACTTAAGTATAGTTCGCCTATGTAACAACTGTTGTAAAGTTCGCCTGTGTAATAACGAATGTATAGTTCGCCTGTGTAGATCCGAACGTATAGTTCGCCTGCATTAATTCTATGTATTGTTCGCCTTGTGAAAATTCATTTAAGTATAGTTCGCCTATACAAAAAATTTTCCCAAAAATTTTCACCCTTTTAAGCCACACAAACTATCACAACTTGGTCACATAACATCTAGGAATCATTCTAACATCTTTATTACATGAATTAACCACAAAAATCTTAATTTCTGACAAGTTCGAGCCATATGAACACGAAAACCCAAAAGATTCGAGATTTTTCATACAAGCATGTTAAATAACACTCAAATGTACTCAAACATTCATTATAATACTTCTAAACCCAAACCCATGACTATTTTCAAGTTCTTGCCCATATTCACCAATTTCGACATCAAGAATCATTCGAATCATATGAATGAGTTATCCCCATTAAAAACTGTTATGGGTACAACATCTAGACCCTGTTTAGACCAAAACCCCTTAATCAATTTAACTTTTTGTTCAATTATTAAAGGTGACAAAAGTTAGGTTGAATTTAGGGTTTTTCGAGCATAAAATCATGATTAGGTCTCATATATGGTAGATTAATCATCAAAACAAATGTACCTTTAGCTTAGAATGAAGATCGAACGAGTTCTTGAGGGTTTAAAGGTTAACAATGGAGGGTTTAAGGTGAGTGTGTGTTCGTGTGATGAAAAACGAACGAAAGGGGGGGGGGGGGTATTTATTGTTTAAATCTTTTTAGATTTGGTATAAATGCCCCGTGAGGTTTAACAATGTTTTAACTTTTCTATTAAATTATTCCTAAGGCAAAATTAAGTTTCCCAAATGGCAAAATTAGTCCCTAAGGTTTAGTAAACAAGAATAAGTCTCACATTTTGCATTAATACCCCTATAAGATTAAACAAATACCATGTAAAGCCCGATTGAGTTAATGTAAATTAACTCCCCTTTAATTATTCACCAGATATCATTAAAACCTTTTCTGATTGACATATTATTAGTTGTGAAGAAGATAATTTTGACAGTTTCTCCCCCTAAAATAATGACCCATTTTCTATTGAAAGAGTTGTAGTCGTTATTTGATGGATCAAAATAGTCTCAGAAAATGATGATTTGTTGAATCTGAAAGATAATTTTTGTATATTTTGAAAATCAACACCCAACAAAATAAGATTTCTCTTATTTTGACACATAAGCGCACTGACACGTACACTTATGGAATAAAGGAAGCACGGGTTGTGATGCAAAGTAATCACAAGCCTTTGAATGAATATAAAATAATTCATTCCCAAGAAAAATAAATTTCCCGTTGTGAGGTCAAGTTGTCTTTTTGACGACAAACTTGCCTTGAAGATAAAGACCGGGTTACTATCGGAAATAATAGCAAGCCATTTTGGCATGTTTTGAAAGCTTTTGAAACTTCTGCTCGAACTTCATTTACAGCCTCATATCATTATTAAATGATATTTCTAAGGTCATAAATGTTATCGATTTTCAGAAGACATGCCAGAGATACATATTTTTATATGTTTCTGATTTTTTTTTTAAATTTTTTATTTTGTTTTTGAAAATTTTATATAAAAGAAAAATATTTTTATGTTTTTATATTTTCTTATGTACATATGATACAAGATATGAGTTACCACCATCACTCGTCCGTTTCCTCTGCCAGACATTTCAACGTTTCTGGAGACATGCTTCTCATACCGAGCTTTTCGATCAAGAAGTTGAATCTTTCTCTTGGCAAAGGTTTGGTGAAGATGTCAGCGAGTTGGTATTCAGTCCGGACAAAGTATAATTCTACGATTCCATTTTCCACTTGCTCCTTTATAAAATGGTAGCGAACATCGATGTGCTTGGCTCGTGAGTGTTGAACATTGTTGCAGCATAGTGCAATTGCATTCTTGTTATCACAGTACAAAGGAACTTTATTGAATTGAAAACCATAATCTGTTAGTTATGAACGCATCCATAGGATTTGAGCACAACACCCAGATAAGGCGATATATTCAGCCTCTGTACTCGAGATAGCAATGCACTTTTGCTTCTTTGACGACCAGCTAACAAGTTTATCACCTAAGAACTGAGCGCTTCCTGATGTACTACGTCTAGTGTCTTGACACCCCGCGTGATCGACATCTTCTTAAGCTGTGAGTGACATATCGGTATCCTTCGAGTACTAGAGACCCATGTTAATCATTTCATTAAGGTATCGAAAGATCCGTTTCATCGCTTGTAAGTGCTTTTGGTAGGCTTAGCCTGATACCGGGCACATAAGCAGACTGCATATATAAGGTCAGGTCTACTAGATGTAAGATACATTAGGGATCCAATCATGCCATGGTAAAGTGTAGCATCAACTTGTTTCCCCTGTAGATCTTCATTTAGTTTGTTCTTTTCAACCATAATCAGTAGAATGCAAACCATATCTTTTGACAATTTCAGAAGCATATTTAGATTGGTTTATAAAGATGCCTCTAGGACTTTAAGAAATCTGTAATCCTAAAAAGAATGACATTTGCCCCATCATCTACATCTTGAACTTAGTGGTCATCTGATTAGCAAACTCGTTACACATGGCAGTATTAGTGGATACAAATATTATATCCTCAATATAAATTTGTACCAGTAATAAGTCGTTTTCAGCATGCCGTGTAAAGAGTGTTGGATCAACTGCACCTTTGGAGAATTGTTGAGAGATAAGGAATATTGACAGCATATCATACCATGCCCGTGGTGCTTGTTTGAGACCATAAAGAGCCTTTTTGAGCTTGTACACATGCGATGGGTTGTCCTGTTAAACAAATCCTTCTGGTTAAGAAATGTAGACCTCTTCTTTAAGTTCGCCATTTAAGAAAGGCGTTTTGAGGTCTATTTGGTAGATCGTCATATTCTTATGAGCGGCATTAGCAACGAAGATACGAATGGCCTCTATTCTAGTAACCGGTGAAAATGATTCCTCAAAATCGATACCTTCTTCTTGTCTGAATCCTTGAGCAACTAGTCGAGCCTTATTCTTTAGTACCCTGCCAAATTCATCTGTTTTAACCTTATAAATCCATTTGAGTTTGATTAATAACACTTTATTTGGGCACGGCACCAATTCCCAAACTTTAAGTCTTTTAAATTCATGAATTTCTTCTTGCATTGCATCGATCTATGACGGTTTGGTCATTGCTTGTTTGAAGTTCTTGGGTTCTACTGAAGTAAGGAAGACATCAAAATAACACCACATGGCATCAGTTTCAAGTTGCTTTCTTATAGATACAGAGCGAGAATTATCACCGACCATGTTTTCTATTGGATGATCCTTAGTCTATCTACCAAGGTGTTCAAATGAAGTGTGGATTTGTCTCACATTAGATGATGATCCTTGAGAAGTCAAGTCTTCATTAGGAGATTCGTTAAGTGGATCATCATCAAATGTTGGTGTTTTTGGTGATTCTTCAAAACCTTGAGAAATGATGAAAGAATGTTCTTGTTCTTGTGATGAGGGAATATTTGTTGATGGAGCATCCTGGTCAATAGAAGTAGACATAGGAGAATCAGCTAATACTTCAGCTCTTGGAGCGATAGCTTCTTGAACTGGAGATACAACAATTGTTGGAGGGTTAAAGTATTCATCGAACATTGGTTGAAACAACCGATCCCAGTCATCTCTTATTGGTGGAATACAAGGTTGTTGAGAAACAGGGTTTGAAACGAGTCTTGTACAGGATGTAGCAAAAGTCATAAAATGAAGCTCGGGTCCTGAACTAAATTGTTTAGAGGCCATTGCTGATCATCGAACATCACATGAATTGTTTCAGTAATTATCATGGTCCTTCTGTTGTAGATTCGGAACGCTTTCTTTGCAGGCGCGTAACCAATAAAAATCCCAATGTCTGCTTTTACATCAAATTTACCCAGATCCTCATGGTCATTGGTAGGATAACAAAGTGAACCAAAGACATAAAGGAATGATAAGTCTGGTTTCTTGTCTTGCATAAGCTCGTATGGAGTTTTGTTGTATCGGAGGCGTATCAAAGAACGGTTTTGGGTATAGCAAGCTGTGTTGATAGCTTCGGCCCAGAGAAATAATAGATCTTTAGAGAATATCAACATTGTATGAGCAGTTTTTACAAAAGTCCGGTTTTGCCTTTCGACAACGCCGTTCTGCTGAGGAGTGCGGGCTACAAAAGTTTAATACGAGATACCAACATTTTTATAAAATTCATGAAGTGCTGATTGACAAATTTGGCTCCATTATCTGTTCGAACATTCCGGATAGTGGCATTCAAATGAACTTGTATGTTTTTAATACATTTGATGATGGCCGCAAGAGCTTCATCTTTTGTCTTCAAAAATCTGACCCAGGTAAATCTTGAGTAATCGTCGACTATCACTAAGATATACCTTTTCCCATTTATACTTGCCACACGTATCGGGCCACACAAATCCATATGCAAAAGATATAGTTTCTCTTGGTTAGTGTCTTTAGCTTTGGGTTGATGAAAGGATTTTTTGCTTTTCCCTAATGCACATGCTGAACACAGATGATCTTTCTGAAATTTAAGTCTAGGAATTCCACGTGCAAGACCGTCTTTAGCTAGCTTGTTCAAAGTACCGAAGTTGAGATGAGATAATCAACGGTGCCATAACTAGCTTTTAGTCTTTGACGCTTTGGATAGAAGACAGATCAGAGATGATTTAAGCATGTCATCAAGAGAAATTGTGTACAAATTTGTGTCTCTAGATCCGAAAAGTAGATCAACACCTTCTAAATTACAAATAAAGCAAGTGTTTTTCCGAAATGCAACTTTAAGATCCGCATCACAAAATTGGCCAACAAAAAAAAGTTATGTCCAAGCCCCTCAACATAGTATACCCTTGAGATAACAACATTTCCTAGATGATAGTCACCATACCCCATAATCCTTGCAATCTGGTTGTTCCCAAATCTAACAGTACCCATAAATTTATTGACAAAGTTCATGAGCTGAGATCAATTCCCTGTCATGTGTTTTGAACATCCAGAGTCGAGATACCAGAGTACAATCCGGACAACCTGTCGTGACAAGAGAAGAAGACGATGGAATATCTGTCACATTAGATCCCCAAGTATGATTGGGTTCCGAGTGGTTAGCATTCTTAGATTCTACAATCTTAGTCATTTTACTCGAACCTATGTTTTTAACATTTTTGGGTTTCCTGCTATAGACTTTTATCTCTGGTTTTTGAATTTCAGCTGAGTGGGAAGTGGTTTGCTTAGGAGGCACTACTTTAGTTGAGGTGAACCTAGATAAAGGGCACGAGTTACCAACTATAGTGAAAGTTCTGCCTGTTGGTTTCCACTTAAATCCTACTTCAGTGAATACATGACCCGTAGGTTTCCAAATATTTTGTTTTTTTTTGTTTCATAACAGAGTTAGTACGATTATTCCCATTTTTCACAAGATCAAGAAGACATTTATCATGAATATCATCAAACATAGAATTATTACAAGTAGCACACATAAGATCAGAATTCTTATTTAGTGAATGCTTAACATCAACATCACAAATAGGTTTAATAATACGATTCTTTTTATTAACTTTGGGCTTTTACTTTATTCTTCATGTTCCTACTTGGTGTTTGCGAGATCCTATCATTCTTTTTATTGCCTGGAGGCTTTGATCCGCAATTACTAGTAGAACACGTCACTCCTGTAAAAGACAACACAGGTGTGTTAGAATCTGATGTTTTAGATGACTCTACCTGCTTAATGTTGCTTGAGGATGTGAGAGATTCAACAAACCTAACTTTCTTGACATTGTTCATGGGTGTGACATCAACCTTTTTGTTTCTAGGTGTTATCTCTTTAGGGCACGTATCTTAAACATATACAAGCAACTCCTAAATTCTTGTGGCATGCTTATAGGCAAAGTCTAACTCTCTATCTAAAGGTTGTTTTACTGTAGCTTGTTCGACTATTTCCTGAAGAATATTAGCATGTTCTTGAGTGTTCCTAAGATAGTCTATGTGAGCATCCCTATTTTTCAATAACCTAGGAGGCAACGGTACTAAATCAATCTTGAACATGCCTGGAGCAATAGTGGTGGCAGAAGGTATATGTACAACATTTTCAACAATTTCTTTCCTTTTTAATTTTCGTAAATTGTTTTTCAATGATGTTATCACAAAAACCTTGTCTTGAATTTGAGCTTTTAAATCCTCATTTCCCACAGATTTTAAGTTTAGTTTGTTAATTAAAGAGTCACTTTGTTCTTTATGACAAACACGTGTCTGTTTGATCGAGTCAAACTGATCTTTAAAAACCTGTTTCATATGATTAATTTCATTACAAAGACGTTCGTTCTCAGAAAGCAATTTTGCCACACTATTTTCTAGTTCCTTATTTATGGGCTCAAGTTCACATTTATCATGATTAACGTTCTCTTCCTTGGTATTCTCTCTCAAAGATTTAATAGTATCCTTCAACTTACAAATGGTCTTGTCTTTATCTTGTAGCCGAGCTTTCAAATCATTGATTTTAAAATATTCTGGAATTTCAACAGCATTTTGACTTACACAAGATTCATCTTTTTGAAAAACTTCTTGTTTTAATTGCATTGACACTTCTAGAGAAATACAATGTTTTCCAAGTTGTGTGTAATTTTTCAAAAGATCATTATATGCTTGTTTTGATTTGGAAAACTCAGCATCAAGATTCAAACACTTTTCACAAGATTCACACTTTTGCATTTTCATATTCACAGAATCATTATTCAAAGACATATAATTCATCACAGTTAACAGAACATCTTAAGACATGACTTTTTGTAAGAGTCAATCATTTTCCAAAAGAATTTCTTTCTTAGCAATTTCTAAACATTGTTTATCAACCGAAGACTGTTGAACAACCGCTTCTATTTGGTCAAAAACTGTTTGTACTTCCGTTATTTCATTTAGAAGATCTTTATCAAACACATTAAAGATGTCTTTTAAAGATTTTAGAAATAGAATAATTTCATTGTTAAAAACAGTTTTCACCTTCTTCAAGAGCATTAGGTGTTGTCCTCTTCTTCACTACTGTGTCAAACTAGGTGAGGTGGAATTTAAGATTTTTAAGGCTTGCATTCACCAAACTCACCTTAGGTAGTTCACTGGGAACATCCACCATGACAGGTGGTGTGTAAGAAGGTTCAATGGTTGGATTGAGTATATGAAACCAAAAGGCTTGTTCAGCCGTTAATTCTTGTTGTGAGAAAAACATTTTCCAAAATCTTCAGTTAGTCTATTTAATTTTTCATAATCGATAGGTTTATGAGAAATTTTCTTTGCAATAACTTTAGGATCCTTTGCTTTTTCAGACATTTTTGATCGACTCTCTTCTTCCAAATATCAATGTTTCTTCCTTCATCAATCACAGGCATAGCAACATGTGTATTAGACATAACAACACCATCATACAAGGTTGGTTTTATCCGCTAAGCTTTCTTAAGATAAAATGGATTTTGATAACCTAGAGCTTGTTTGTGTGTATTATCATAAAACGCTTGTGGCTTAGTTAACATGTGCACTGTTTGAGCAGATTGACCCACTTTACAAATAATATTATCAAGTTCCTTAATCTTCTTTTCCAAATCAATTTCATTTTCCATATATTTATTCTCTTTTTCTTTGGATTCATTTTTGAAAACTACAAAAGTTTGCAATACAGATTCCTTTTCTTTGATTTGTTTAGAAAGATTTTGCTCAAGTGAGTCAACTTGTTCTTTGAGTGCAAGTTTCTCTCTAATCATATCATCCATTTGAGAATCAATCATTTTTTCATGACTGCTTAAATCAATATTAAGACGTTGTTCAAAAGTTTTAACCCTTTCCTTATATCTCTCAAGCTCATCTATTGATTCATTATTCTGTTCCTTATTAGCCTTTCCCAATTATTTACATGATTAATCATTTGTTCGAACATTTGTTCAATCACAAATAAAATCATTGAATCTTGTTGTGTCTGCAAATTAGTATCTTGAACAGTTGCCAGTTGTGTTTCTTGCAAATATTAAGAATATGAAATGATATTTCTATCACTAGATATCTCATTATCTGTAAAATCCATAACTGGTGATTTTTCAAATTCTTGCAATGCATGCACACTTTAATTATCCATATCATTCAGGTAGGTTTCAGAATTAGGTATCACTGAGATAACGTCAGAACCATAGTTGGAGATGTTGGCCATAAGAACCGCTTGTGCAGTCGAGAGATCATCACAGTCAGAATCATAAGTATCGAGATCCTCAGTCTGGAAAGCAGCATTGTGAGGGATGATTGTTTGAGCTTGACCTGCTAGAATTCTTGGATCTGCAAGAAATGCGAGTTGCTCCTCATCCAATAGTCCCTAGAGTAGTTTAGAAGTAAAAATTTCTTCGTAGGGTTATTTTTAAAGATTTTAGTTTTTCCCCCTTTGTTCGGGATTCGGGCTCTCGTTTTCTAGTTTAATTTCGTAATTTCTAGGATTTTCTTGAACATTTTTATTCGTTATCATCTAATTTGACTTTTCCACCTTCTCAAATCAATTCCTTTCTTCAAACTCAAATCTTCGATTGTATCGATTTTCCATTTCCAGCCTCGTTGGGGATAAACGACCCGGGAACATCCTATACTACTTCTCGGTATCATTGATCTTGTTGATTTTTAGACTTATATATATATATTATATTTTATTATATATTATATATATAGTGTGAAAACCACCGATCAATTTTTGGCTCGTTTTTGGGGAGGCTGTGATACCGTTTATCGTTACGGTGACTCAGACATAAGTTGTGTAGGTGCTGGAGGTGATTGATAAGCAACTTATGGAATTACGTGTGGAACAAATAAGGTTATATGATTCATTTGAGACTGAAATGTATGTGATGGTGGAATGGATGAATGATTGAATTGAGTTTGTGATGGATAATGAGATGAGTAATGTTGATTGGGTTGAATTGATCTAAATTGTGATGGGGAAAACTGTTGTTAAAGTTGAGGATTATTGAAAGAAGACTGATAAGTATTGAAGTGAGGTGGTGTCATCTGCTGATTTGCAACGAATGCAAGTGGATCTTGATTGCGTTCACGCATAAGATGGACTTCATTTGCATGGAGTTCGTGTTGTTCAAGATATGCATAAAGCTAATCAAAGTTGGCGGTATGCAAATCTTTAACAAGCTTGACATCAGTCACAAACTTACTCCATTCAGGTGGAAGACTATTTAAGAACTTAGTATTATTGATCGTGTTGACTAGAAGGTGAACCTAGATAATTCAACAAATAATGTTCTGATTCCATTGGTGTAGATCCCAATGAACAGATCTTTCTAGCTTGTTAAAGCTTAGTTAACCTGGATAAATCCAAAATAACAATAAGAGAATCTATGATTGTAAATACTACAAGTTATGCGAAATCTAACTTGTAATACTAAGAAGAACAATGAATACTAAACTTTGAATATATTGATTGCAAATATTCTGCCTAGGTTACAGAATAACTAACTATGAGATTTGTGATTGATGTGTATCTCTAACTATGCCGTAGGGTTCCTTTTATACACTAAGGAAACCCTAATGGGCTTACAAAACGCGTACAATGATAATGCATATCTATTCCTAAGTTAACTCATGCATATCATAATAGCAGTACTAATTATATAAGACTAACAACACTAACTATTAACTAACAGTACTAACTAAACTGGCAATACTAACAATGTACTGGCAATAGTAACTAATATAACTAACAGTACTAATGACTTAGACTGTTTTCACTTTTCATGAATCTTCATCAGCAGCACTAATCATCACCAACAGTATCAAGTTGAACCAGCAGTACTAACCTGTAGAAGTCTATAATTCCTAACAATTAGATAGTTGGACAAGTGCTAAATCATATTCTCGATATCTAAACCATAAAAGTCAATTTTTAGAGGAGAAAAAGAGCAGAAGAGGTCGAGCAACGTTATTATTTCTATAGGAGACATCGTGTAATTCCATATACTTTAGTAATCGTTCAGTTTTTGGTATTATTCATTAACTCGGTTAGTTTACCTTGGCTAAATAATTGCTTTTGTATTTATTATGACGTTTGAAGGCTAATACCTTCAGGTATTAGCCATTATTATGAAGATCTGAATGTTTGGTATTTGTTTATCTTGATTTCTTGATTTATTGTTGAATGCTTGTTTATGTTTATCAATTTATACTTGTTTACACGCTTTTGTATGCGACCTATCATTCAACTGGATCTAGTGATACGGACCAAGTAATCTAGAGTCTGGGATACTTTTCCATATAGTATTTTATACATCTAGAATCCATCGGATTACAAATATTTTCCTACTAAAATCTTGTGTCTAGGATTACGCTTCGGGGGTTAACTAGTTAATTGGGGATTTTGCCAAATGGCTTTTATTGATGTCGTGTAGGACATGAAGGTGAACCTAGATAATTCAACCAATAAAGTTCTCGATTCCATTGATAGTTGGTACGTGGACTTACTAGTGTATAAATTACCATTAAGCGGTAAGTAGGTAAAGTCTCTATGAGCTAGGGTTTAACAAGATCACCATTGCTTTAATCCCTAAGATAGATTATAATCAGCGAATAAGGATGCTTTATCAGATTCTTTAATTGAGACAAAATTTAATGTGGTCTAGGTCTTCTTAGGATGAGGTAACGGCTAAGTCTTAAGAATGATATCCGCCTCGAGAGAAGAAATCATTGCACTTAATAAACAACCCAACTTTCTAATCGGATTAATAATGGTTAATACAGGTTTCTTATATTTGGCTCGACCGCTCTTTTATCTTTTGTTAATTTTCTTGCGTGGGTTAAAGTGCCTTGAATTGATTGTAGTCACCAACCAAACCGTGCCAGTCTCTCAAGCTGAAAACCCCCTTTTCCCGTTAGAATTAGGATTAAGACTGACATAGGTTTAGAATAGAATAGAATTAACATAGATTAAATAACCAAGATATTAATTAAATTGATAAATTTAACCTCGCTTTAAGTGTTCGACACCCTACTTACCATGAAACTACTACCGATCGGGTACACTGCCCGTTAAAGTTTTGTTTTTGGTTTAGTCGGCAAAATATAAATTTAAAACATGAATCATAAAAATATACACCACACAACGACACGTCAAGTTTTTGGCGCCGCTGCCGGGGAGTAAAAATTAATCTTGATTTTTATTTGATATTTTGGTTTTTAACATTAGATTAGATCTAACCCTTAGGAGTAGTGTTAATTAGATTAGTGTATATTCTTGTATATTCTGTAAATTTTGTATATTTGTCTTTAATTGTTTGCTTGTATATATGTGTGTTTAATTATTTGCGTATTTAATTGCTTTCTCAATACACTGTTCTGGTCGATAACTGAATACGGCGTATCCACTACCATCGGATACGGTGTATCAAACTTTCTGTCCAATACAGCGTATTCATTCAACTGATTAATACGGCGTATCCACTTCCATTGGATACGGCGTATCGATCATCTGGAACATAATCAAAACCTGAGTTTTCGTATTTGATTTTCATGCTAAAATTTTTTCTATCTTTCTTCAGAGCAAATCCTACTGATTGTTTATCCATTGTTACAGGCAGTGCATGACAAGGAGTTCAACTAACAAACTATTCACACCTTACGAAGAACCTGAACGAGAATTTTAATCATCTAGGAGACACTTCAAGTCACTAAGTCTTGACGAATTGAGATCGCCTAATTTTAATTTATTTTCTGACCAAGAATACTCGGAGGAACAAGAAACGGAAGCAATGGCGGAAACCATGGAGCAATACATGAGCAAGACCCGAACGGACTATGGATCGGGAGTTGCTAGGCCTAAGATTGAGGAAAAAGATAGTTTTGAACTGAAAGGCCAATTTCTTAAGGAGCTTCGAGAAAACACATTTAGCGGTTCGTACAATGAAGATGCGAACGAACACATTGAGAAAGTTCTCATAATTGTTGACTTATTCCATGTTCCTAACATCACTGTGGATCGACTAATTCTCTGAGTCTTCCCTATATCCTTAACTGGAGCCGCAAGTCGTTGGCTAAGAAATGAACAAACTGGTTCGATCAAAACTTGGAAAGATCTTAAAACTAAGTTTTTGAAAAAATATTGCCCATTTGGTAGAACTGCGAAGAAAATGGAGGAAATCAACAACTTTCAGCAAGAACCAAATGAAACCCTTTATCAAGCATGGGAGCGCTTTAAAGAACTCTTGATGAAGTGTCCTCAACACTATTTGACTGAGATGCAGGAGGTAATTTTGTTCTATAATGGGTTGGATGTTCCAACATGACAGATTCTTGACTCAAGAGGTGCCGTTCTAACTATGACTACTGCCGATGCTAAAAAGGCCATCCAACAAATGGCAGAATACTCTCAAAAATGACACAATGGAACATCTAGAGGAAGAAGTACTGAGACTTCTGACGGACTGGCTGCTATACAAGCATAATTGAACAATCTAGGAAGAGAGATCAAGAAGGTGAATGAAAAAGTTTATGCTGCTCAAGTAGGATGTGAACAATGCAAAGGACCATATTACACCAAAGATTGCCCACTAAAAGAAGAAGAGAACCTAGAAGAAGCTTACTACACGCAATTTGGTGGACCTTTTCAAGGTGGGGGATATAGAGCAACAACTCCAGGATTTTATCAAAGGAACAACGCAAATCCTTCGTACCAAGAACGAAGGCAATCAATGGAAGATACCTTGAGCAAATTTATGGGAGAATCAACAAAAAGACACGAGGAAAACTCTAACTTGATCAAAGAAATCCGAGCTTTAACGGATGCTGCCATACGGAACAAAGGAGCATCAATTAAAACATTAGAGATACAAATCGAGCAAATGAGCAAGGTACTACAAGAGATAGGATTTGGAAGTCTACCTAGCTCGACTGAAATGAACCCAAGAGATTAAGTCAAGTCAATCTCGACTACTATTGAAGCTGATTCACACCCGATACGTCGTATTGGATCTCCCCAATACGCCGTATCCACTGGACAAAATCGTACACTCATGTACGAGACAAGACAAACGACGATTCCATTTCCAAGTCGTTTAAATGGTTACTACTATGATGGAAAGAAGGGATCATATGGATCGCAATTCTCGGAAGCTTACTCTAAAGCTTCACATATCGATGAATCCATACCCCAAAAGGAGAAAGACACAGGGAGTTTCACTCTACCTTGCTTTATTAATAATGTTTGCTTTGATAATGCCCTTGTTGACTTAGGAGCTGGCATTAATGTTATGCCTCTCTTGACCTACCTTAACTTAGGATTAGGCGAATTAGCTCACACTAAGCTGACAATGAAATTAGCCGATAGGACAGTAAAATATCCAAAAGGAATTGCTGAAAACGTACTAGTAAGAATTGGTAAATTTACTTTCCCCGTAGACTTTATAATTCTAGATATGCCCGAGGATATCAAAGTGCCCTTGATCCTTGGAAGACCATTTTTGTCTACCGCCCGTGCTAAAATTGATGTTTACAAGAGAAAGATTACTTTAAGAGTTGGGGAAGAAAAGATTATTTTCAAAAGTGTTAAACCTGCTAGTAGTTTAATTAAGAGTGTCTACATTCTAAGTTTAAGAGAAAGAATGGAACTTGATTTAGAAGCTAGGCTTATGGGAGAGACTTTGGTGTTAAATAGATCATTAGACCCTTTCTTGGAAGATTACATTAAACTAAATGATCTAAATGAACCATTTGAGCTTAGGAGATATCAAGATAATGATTTAATGCCCACCGTTAAGGAAGGTGAGGTAATTGAGGAATTTAGAACTAAGGATGAAGATCTTGATACTGGAATTGATGATTACCCTAGTTATTGCCACGATGATAAGAAAATCCACATAGACTGTGCCCATAACTTAAAGTTTTCATGCATGATAGGATTTGAATTTACTCACGTCAACTTCTTCCCGTTGTTATACGTCAATGTGATGTCCAAAAAGTTTCATAACTCTATAATGAAAGATAAGATGGTGTAAAAAGGGGATAGTGTTGTAGGAGCCTTAATGAATGTGCCTATTTTTATTGGAACCTTTTCTGTTGTGACGGACTTTGCAGTTTTGGAAGATATGGGTGCTTATCATGATGAAGGAATGGGCGATGTTATTGTTAGCGAACCGTTCTTAAGAGGAGTTGGAATTAAAGCAAGACGGTTTGATGGAATGATTACCATTTACAATGGTAATGATGAAGTAACTTACCAAATGGTGCGATCACATCCGATGTTTAAACATCACACTAATGAGCAATGCAACAAGATTCTACCATTACTAAAGGTAAGTAAGAAAGATGAGATGAATGGAATCTCGCATGCATACCAAAACCTAAAGGGGTTCTACAAAGGAGTATTGAACTTAGGACCCGATTACATTCGAAATGCCAAGACGGAAGAATGGCTCACATGCGGGCACATTGGCGTGCATGAGATGGAATGAAGAGAAGCCGAAGACAAGTCTAACTTAAAGACTTCGCTGTAAACAAAAGTGCTTCTTTTGAGATAACCTGGAATGTTATTTAATTTTATCGAGTCTGTCTTCCCAAACATCAATACGGCGTATTGATTGTATAGACGTTATCAATCTTTACTTTTTATGCACTTTAAAAACATTATTTTTAGTTCTAGAAATACGACATATTCATTAACCTGATACGGCGTATCCACCAGACTGACTCGTATTTAGTTTGTTTAGTTTAGTTTGAATTAACCGTAGATGCCAAAATAGGAATGCATGTTTTTCCTATTTTATACAGGACCTCGTGAAAGTAATATCGACGAATATTAGTGGAGAATTTACAAATCTGTAGATCTTGAAGTGTTGGAGTCTTGAAACCTTAAGACGGCTGTTCAACACACAATCTTGCTCATAAACGCAAAATGGAGAATCTACCGAGCAAATATCAGGGGAGTTTCTCATTCTAATTCTTTTTAATTCATGTATTTTTAATATTTTATCTATACAACGAGGACGTTGTATAATTCAAGTGGGGGGATAGAATTAGAATGTTTACTTGTCCTATTTTTCACATTAAAATGATTAAAATGCTTACATTATGCTTAATTTTTTTTTCAAGCATACTTTTGTGAAAATTACACTACACATAACCGCACACAATAACCCTTGTTAGATATTATGAGAATTTAGCCTATCCGTTTCTAAATGTTTACCCAAATCCCACAAAATATGAGTGTGCCGGTGATGTTGTAGACTTTAGAACTTGGCTTGGTATATCTATTCGAGACCATAATAACGAGTATTATGGATTTAATTAGAGTAACTTGTTTACATTGGTAAATTTTTAGGATTACACCCAAAAAGCCTATCCATGTTGTTTATTAACTAACTACACCGGTTAGTTAACCTCCAGTTTAAACCGTTTTCCACTCTCATCTTTAGAGTGAAGATCCACTAGAACAACCCGTAGAGCCAATCCTTTAGGAACTACACCAATTATTTGTTTCGTTACACCCTTACACCTTAACCTACCCTGTTAGATTAAGTTTAATTTACAGTTGCTAGTTGTTTAAAGTGTAAAGTTTGTATTTCTCGGGTGTTGTGTCATTTCCTATCTTTGGTGCGGTTGGAAATTTGCACATTTCAAATGGGAATGTATATTATAGTCAAAACTCATGTGATTTTACTACCATCACAATTATTAGTAAGTCCGAAGAACGAAGGAACTATTGAAGGAATTATCTAGAATTATTATGATCGTGAAGATTGTGAAACTACTCCGAGTTTCGTATATAGTTTGATGATAAAAAAAATTATTAGAAAAATCGCAACAAAAAAGAGAAGGAAAGTTTGAAGATAACCGTTTCGCAACTACCGAAGGAATTACACGAAGGATCGATTATTTGTTGATACGTAAAAAAAATCAACGATGTAAAGTATTGTACGAAGTGGAAGATATCGCTACTTACCTTGCAGAGTATGTAAAGTTTAGGATGATTGGGAAGTTGACCGTTACGGGAACGCCAACTTACGTTGTTGTTTTTGATAAATAATCAAGACGTTGTAAATAGTCGTGTCTTTGTCATGGTAACGATCAGGAAAAAGTGTCTAGCAACATGTATCTTAGTCTTAATCTATTTGTTTCTTAATTTTTATTTAACAACAATTTACTTCCCTCTCACCTGATGATTAGCCGCTGGTTTTACGCGAATGAGGACTTGTTTGAGCGGGTATGTTTATTCCGTCGTTACGGCCATGTATGCATGTCTTAGCTGCCTCATTGGTTTACGACTTTTGGTGGAAGTTAGAAGGTTCCTACCCTCTATCATTCTTCATCCTAACCGTTGGTTAAATTCGAATGGGGATGTGAACGAACACACATGTCTATTCTGTTGTTACGGCCATGTATGTGTGCTTCAGCTGCCCTGTTAGAGTGGTAATTCTGGTGAAAGATTGTAGAATGATTAAACCATAAGCCTTTCCATACAAAGACCTATATTTACCTTTATAAACTTGTTACTCCTTGGCTTTAGTGGTGGAGATGTGTATCCTTGCCAAGCTTATGATAGAATACTCGTCATGACCGAGCAATTGAGCGAATTAGTTACATGTTACCACATAGATTAGTTGAGTGATTTGAGTGTTTTCATCTTCCTATTTCGTGAGGTGTTTGGTTGTGTACTTGTAATAGATCAAATAAATGCTTTAACGAAAAATATCCTTAGGGATACATTTTTATAAACTTCTAAAGGCTACTTGAGGACAAGTAGGATTCAAGTGGGGGGATATTTGATGACATCAAATAACGTCTATTTTATAACATCATTTATCCCATGTTATTAACCCATTTTTTTATAGTTATTGCAAAGAATTGTTACTTAATCGTTTATATTTGAGAATTGCAGAAATTATGGAGTACTTGGTGAATATTAGCAAAAGGCGCGCATTCTGGAACTTAAATGAAGATAATTTAAAGATTACTATTCTGAAGACCAATACGCCGTATCTATTAAGGAAGATACGGCGTATCCGTGCTTACGGCGTATTCGTGCCTGCACTCACCAAAGACCACAAAGAAAAGAAGATCAATACGCCGTATTCAAGATATAGTATGTGAATATTCTGGAAGATATCAAACGTGGTCCTTATTCCAAGAAACTCCAATACGCCGTATCCAATCCCTTGGACACTCCGTATCGAACCGACTTCCAGACCCTATAAATACAAAACTCAAAAATGAGTTTTAAGTGTGATAAATCATATTCTTGATACCTAAACCATAAAAGTCAATTTTCAAAGGAGAAAAAGAGTAGAAGAGGTCGAGCAACTTTATCAATTCCATAGGAGACATCATGTAATTCCATATACCTTAGTAATCGTTCAGTTTTTGGAATCATTCGTTAAACTCGGTTAGTTTACCTTGGCTAAATAATTGCTTTTGTATTTATTATGACGTTTGAAGGCTAATACCTTCGGGTATTAGCCATTATTATAAAGATCTGAATGTTTGGTATTTGTTTATCTCGATTTCTTGATTTATCGTTGAATTCTAGTTTATGTTTATCAATTTATACTTGTTTACGCGCTTTTGTATGCGACCTATCATTCAACTAGATCTAGTGATACGGACCAAGTAAATCCAAGGTTAATCTAGGAGTCTAGGGATATGTACTAATCCATTAAATATTATATTACCACCTTTTACAGGAATTTATATGCTTTATCCATTATGTAACATGGGTTTACCATAACCTAAAGTATACAGATCCTCACGCAACCTACCTATGCCATATATATCTATGTTTATATCAAGTAAACATCATAATATGTCATGTCTATATCTTAACATCATTATTACCAAGTACATTTTCCATTTAACGTACCATTCACAACGTTATATCAAAACGGGCTTTAAACGTTAAACGTTTATACCAAAACCCTAATTATATGTAATGTATACATATAAAATGAATGTACAAGTATTCAAGGCATGTGTACAAGTATCATAGCATAACATTTGAATAACTTTTCCCTCTAAAAACAATGTACAACTCATTTAAGCTCAAGGTACAAATCAAAGAAGCATAAAGTCAAATAAGCTCATTTTACCACCATTTTCATTCTAGTTTCTTTACCACCTCTTTAGTACAAGGTACTATACTCAATGTACAACTTCTAAACCCTAAACCTAAACCGTAATTCGTCCTAAAACCCTAAACAAAACCCTAAAAACCCTAATTTCATTTTAAAACCCTAAATCTTAAAACTAAACCCTAAAACTTAATCTTAAACCCTAAAACTTAATCCTAAACCCTAAACCTTAATCCTAACACTAATCCTAAACCTTAATCTATCCTAAAACCTAACCCTAACTCAATCTAAAAGTCCAAAACCTTAAACCGAACCCTAAACCAACCCGATACCCATTTTCACCCATTTTTAGCCATTTTTAAACCAAGCACCCATCCAAGCACCTCCATGACCTCACCCTTATGTCACCAAGAAGCTTACAGGCACCTATACCTCCTCCCTTGGCTACCAAGTTAGCCAAGTCACCTCCTTGTCTCCCTTTCTTAGCCGTGGCCTCTAAATACCCCTTCCACATCTTCATAGCTAGTTCTAGCCTCCCTTACTCATCACACTAGCATGCCTTACTCACCTCAGCTAGCTAGGACACTTATCAAACCCTTAGATACCAAGCAAACTTGGCCACCAAGGATTTTTGACCCTATATATACACATACATACACAACACTTTCTTCACACCTCAAAACTCATCAAATACAACAATGGAGTCTTAACTCAGACCAAGAAGGATCAAGTGAAGTCCCTAAGCTCAGAATAGAAGCCAAGAAGCAAGAAAAACAAAGTCTTGAAGCCATTTCTAGGCGTACAAATCATAAAACCCCATTTCGACCCATTTTAGCTCAAGTAAGCCTAAGATCTTGTTCCATAAGCTTATAATCTGTATTAGAATGTTCATAATACTCTTAAGATCATATATGAACTCTTGTTTGAAGCTTTGAATCACAAACCCATGCGTTTTTAAGTAAAAACCCTAAAAATGACCCGTTTTGATTTTCTAGCTAACGAATCCTTTTTCTAAACTTTCGTTATGTTAAAACATCTTATTTTAGCTTATACTAATAAGCCATAACCTGCAAATATCATTTGGAATCCTAAAATAAGCTTGCATGGCATTTTGGACTTGTTTTGCAAATATATTTCATGCAAGGGGTATATATCGTAACTTTCTGAAATTAATAACTAGAGGGGCTGAAAATGTCATTTCCTTAAAGTTATAACTATAAGGACCTATTTTTCCAAGTTGTAAAGTTAAAGGTTTAATATATATATATATATACTTTTTATATAAAGGACTAAACTTGTAAAAGTTTATAAACCAAGGGTATATATTGCCATTTTTGTATTCTTAAAAATATAAAATATTATATTTTTATATTAATTATAAAAATATATATAAACATTGTAAAACTTGATTTTATTAAAACCCGACACATTTATCGTTATTAATCATCGATCGACGCTTTATAAATCAATTACGTTATATAATTAACGTAATTTATCATCGACTAACTTTTGAAGAAACTTAAAACTATAATGTATCACGTTACTAGGGAGCTTCATGTGAGGGGTTTTATTTGGGTATATGTTTTGACGAGTTTGCTGGATTTACGATTTAAAGTGTCCTGGCTCCCCAAACGTTTACTACATGACCTTTGAATTATGATGGCCCGAACAGTGATACAATATTTCCATAACATTTCAATCAAAATGATATTACATTAAAAGCTTTATGACATAAAACATATCCAATCAAACAAAGACTTGACATATTACCCCAGGTTGCGTGACGAAGCCATTACTTTCACCTTGATATACTTTTGCCATCAATCAGATTTCCCTGTTAAGGTGAGTTCATAGCCTCGCATTTTAACTCTTTTAAATGTTTAATAAACCCGCGAGGGGATACATGTTATAAACTATGAATGCAAGTATTTTTTGGTATGCTATCCTAATTCATTATTGCCTAAGTCCCTACTTTTGCCATTAAGCGCGAATAATGTGAATAGATCTATTTGGGACTGGACTACCCGTTGGTGTACTTATACTTTCGGTAACCAATAGCACATCATTTGAATAACTATGCGGGTGTTTGGCAAAGCCACCCGTTGGGGCAATTACTCGGTTTCGGTGTCATGAGCTTAGGGAAATAATAATGTTTTCTATGATAATTGTATTCATGCAATTATTACAAACTATTGGTGTATAACAACGTAACCCACTATTGAGCTTATATTCAAAACTGTTTAACTTAAACCTATGAATTTCACTCAACCTTTGTGTTGACTTTTTAGCATGTTTATCTTAGGTAATTGAGCAACTTATGGCACGGAGTGGCACGGACTTAAAGATGGCTAAACTGTTATCATTCAAACTTTATGTTACTAGATTTTGGGACCACTCTTTTGTAAAAACTCTGATGAATAAATGAATGATAATTAAATTTTCCAATACGTTTTTTTATGAGTCATTTTCTATGATTATGACTATTGTACTATGAAGTAATACCTCAGATTAGCTTCCGCTGCTATATTTGACAAAATGGGGGTGTTATAACCAAGCTGGAATAAAGGAGGGAACCTATGTACTCCTATTATAACTATTTACTTTTTTTGTTGAGTCTTAAATAAATCATTTGTATAAATCCATAAGGGATTATATTTGATGTACGAACATTAGTCCGATGAATATTAATATCGAGTTAATATGATGAGTTGAAATTATGTAATTTGTAAAACAAGTTTTGTGTAATATATATATATATATATAAAATAAAAAATAGGGGAAAAGTACGCCGCACTTCTAGGAAGTGCGCCGCACTTTTGAGCGGTTTTCATAAATAAAACTTCCCAAACACGATTCTAAATCATTATATAAACACACACACTTACCAAAACCGCTGGGGTTCTCATAAAAACAAAGAAAAAGTTTTCAAAGATCAATCTACCAAGTTTTTAATCATGCCTAGGGTATGTTAATATCATTCCTTAACTTGTTTATTATCAATTTGTTTAAATTTCTTGTCCATTAGGGTTTATAATAATTAGATTAGGGAAATTTAAATCCATGTTTCGTATGAACAATTGACCCTTTGAATTAGGATATTTAGAAGTTATTTGACACATGCATGCTTGATATTGATTAATCTAAAAACACTGTTCATATTATGAATTTACATTTAAAAATAAATTGTTTGAAGATCATAAAAATTTTCATCAGCCCAGAAAGTACGCCGGTTTTGTCCCAAAACCGCCGCACTTTGCCTATTTTCTAGAATGTACGCCGCACTTCAGGGAAGTGCGCCACACATTTTACATCAGAATGTAACATAATGTTTCAAAAACTATCAAAACCATGACCATTTATACCAAATCATTTCTAACATAACTATACACTTTATTGTTGATTGTTTTTTATGTGTAGACTATGGGAACACACGATGATGAGGCCGGATCATCACGATCCAAACGCTCTAGACAACATGAAACCGTGGAAGAAGTATTGCTTCCACAAGTTCACCATGAGTTCTTGCTATGGGAAGGATGTAACAGAGATGCAAAGTCTAGGTACAACACTAGATTGGCCCAATTGCTTCCTAGACACATTTACTTGCCTTGTGGGGATGTACTAAACAGAATGGGTTGTGATGGAGAAATTGATGACATGTTAAGAATTAGGTTGCGTGAAGCTGGATCGGATGAAGAGATATTTACTTCGGTGGCTTGGATTAGAGCTTTTAATATCAATGAGCCAATTTATGCCTTTATGCAGAGCTTTTGCCACGGTTTTATTCTCGCTTCTATGAATTTGACAAAGTTTGAGTACCAACTGATGAAGTTAACAACCAAAAACATATCAAGTTTATGACTTTGTTGGACTGCTTCATAGTTTGACCTTGTTGGAATTTGCTCGGTAAGGTCTAGGACTTATATCAATGCAGATTGGAGCTTGAGGAGGAGAACGGTTTTAATGTTCACTTTGAAGGAGTGATTTGCGTAGTGATGAGCATTTTAATGCTCAGATTATTAGTTAAGCATTAGTACTGTGAGGAAAAACCTGTTTTATCTCGGAGTCACACTTCATACTATCAAGAAACCCAAGTTTGAGGGTCTTGATCTACAAAATGCGTATCACTTAATAGGTTTGTGTCCAAAGTACGACTGGGTTATGCAAAGGATAAGTGACAGAATATTTCGAGGCATCTTAAGTATTTGTCATTTGGATGCTAGACACCAAAATGGGTCTATGGCGAAATGTTTGACTTGTTGATTGCGAGATGGAGATTGAATAGAAAGGAGTTGACACTCAAAAGGAAAGGTCAAATTTGCCATGTGGCTTTTATCTTAAAGAATGCTTTAAAAATGCAGGGTGTTTACAGAGTAAGTGTAAGGAGTTTGGATGCCTCCCTCTATTTATTATAGAGATTTGTGATACTACTACACTTAGAGATTTTGAATCGAACTCTGATGGTGTAAACTATTCTAGGATCCATGAGCCGGGAGTGTAACCGAAGTGAGTTTGGTAAGTTCAAGACCCCGAGAGCATCTATGCAGAATAGTAATGATAGATGGGTAGGAGATGGAGAGACGACCCAAGAGGCATAGAGCGGAGTGTTGTATAGGCAGTCAATATCACTATGACAGGTACCGATTCGATTGTTGTACATATGGCTGGGGTTTACAGTGTTCTACTGCAGGGAGCCTACAACCCACCTGGTTATGCTCAGTGTTAGCTTTACTTTTATATAAGTCGAACAAGAATGTTATCGGTCTTATTAGTCGTAATTAGTCTTGTTAAGTAACAGGCTAGTCGAGTTCAACGGACTTGGATTGTAATCTAATATTGTTCGTGTTTCGGGTTTAAAGCCCAAGATATGCCAAGCCCAACCTAAGTAACAAGCACATATGCTACTTAGTGGGTTAAGGGTATAAATAAGACCCTCTCCAAATGGAGAGGGTGTTGGTTGCCATTTCATGTATGTGTCCTCTTTTTCTCTCTAATCTAATCTTCCATCTTTGTTTCTCTCTCTACTTTTATTTATTTCTTTCTCTTTTTCTCCTAGCTTATTGCTTATTTGGTATTGCTTATTGTTGTGATATGGGTTAAGTTTTGGGATAACATTTGGTATCATCCGCCACGGGTGAGTTTAGTGATTTTGTGGTTTGAGCTTATTCGGCTAATTGGGCTCAAATTCTTACGGCTTATTTTCCTTTTATTACCTATTTGATAAAAAGTTATTTTTTTATGTTTTAAGAGAACATTAGTAGCTATCACGTGGGTCATTTTATTTGCTCAAACAGTTATCAAAGCAAAACTGTTTTTGGCTCTCCTTGCATAACGAAATATTTTGTTGTATTCACTTGTTCTTCTTGAAAAAGCCATCGCCAAAACAAGTTTACATAAAAGCTTTAAACTTTCATGCTCAAAACTGTGTTAGCCTATTGTTAGATGTTTTCATGGCTTACTTGTTTGGCTTAATAGCTTATTTGTACTTTTTTAGTGGCTTATCTCTTGTGGTTACAAGCTTATTCAAGCTTTTAGGTGGCTTATTCTGGTGGAAAAGTGCTTCTTTCGAGCTTATTTTAGAGCTTATTCGAGGTTGGCATATTTGTGTGGTCCACGGTTTAAAGAAGACAAGGAGACCAAGTACATCGTTTTAGCTTCAAAAGGATTGTTTGTGTTTTATTTGGATAGCCTTAAGGCAAAAACGCAAGGATGATAGTACACCTTTCTACAGAAGGAGATTTATCATCCAGAGAAGGAGGCGAGTTATCAACATTAGTGCGAGGCGAGTTAACAAGCTTAGTGAAAGGCGAGTTAACAACTTGTGTCGAGGCGAGTTATCATCCAAAGCAGAAAGCGAGTTATCAAGCTATAAGGAGGCGAGTTATCAAGTTATCAAGAGGCAAGTTATCAAGTGTGTATGAGGCGAACTAACAGTTTTTGTAGGAGGCGAGTTAACAAGTTTTAGTGAAGGCGTGTTAACAAGTTCGTTTGGAAGGCGAATTATCACTCAAGCTATAAGAGGCGGATTAAACAAGAATATAAGAAGAATCTATACTTGTTTTAAGTCGTTTTTGGGTTTTCGGTTTCGAGTGTCGGTTCATTACAAGACTTCTAACGACTACCATTGTGATCGTGATCCTTTTTCGATCAACGTGGTGTATTTATTTCTTACCGACGATAATCGTACCATCCCGCAAGTGTAAAAATAAAAAATGTTACATTCTATCATTTAAAAACGAAGGAGACGACTTTTAGGAGGGAAATTCTTTTATTTATTAAAGAAAAATCCCAAGTTGGCACATGCAGTCCCTAGTTTCCAATATAATTTCAAAGTTCCTCCTTTGTTTGATTAATAACCCTCTTAGTTAAAACAACTTTACACCGTTAGTCCTTAACACCTATAATTAAGCCCGTTAGTCCTTTGTGAACCAAATTTCACCGTTAGTCCTTTTAAGCTCATCAATCGTTAACAAAAGCTCACGTACTTCGATTACAACAATGATTTCAACAACAATTAATTATTGTTTCACGGTTTCTTCTTGATTTTGTAAAATCCCGAGAAAGAATCAATTATTTTCTCGGTTTAAATCAAAGACTTGTAAAATCCCGTGAACGTTAATTGATTTCAATCCACAACAACAATCACTTTACCTACTTAAGATCCGATATCCATTCACAACATCAAAATGTCAAATACCAATTTGCCAACTCAAACATCAAGTGTTCTTCACAATGACACAGTTTCTTCGTGTTCAACTTCTAAAGTTCAAGAGAAGACACAACTTTCAAAAGAAGGATGCATGAAAAGTCTTAGAGCAATTCAGTCACAATTCAAGTTTCTCACAGATACTTTACAAGATTTTGGTACCATGCCTATCTTTAAAAGAACATTCGCTTAAGACTTAGATTTACTAGAAGAACATCTTACCAAAGAAATAATTTCTCAGACTGATTGCAAGACTATTTTGACAAAACTAAGAACAAAGTTTGAAAATACTTTCAATTCAGAATTCAAAGAGCGTATGCAGAAATACACAAGATTTAATGCTCAATCCTTCCAAGATGCAATGATCTGTAACATGGATTCCATTGGGAAATACATGCTTGAGATAATTCTTCATCAACAACGAACTCCACAATTGTTGAAACAAAAGAAATTGATGCAAACACAAGAAAATCATTCAAATCCAATTCCAGCATTGAATGTTGATTCATTGAAAGTTGATTTAGTTGTCATACAAAACACTTATTCTGAGAAAGAAGACAATAATTCAAAAACTGCATCCAGCAAATCAGTAAAGGAAAGCAGCTTGGATTCTGCAACAAAAGATGTACATGCAATCAAATACAAGATGTCAAAAGCAAAAGAAAGATGCATGGCATATTTTCGATCTCTTCATTCACACCTTCAAATTCTTTCTAAAGAAGACTTAAAAGGCACTCGCATCGAACATGGATTCAAACGGGCATTCATGTCACTCTTTGGTCAAGATGCTGATGCTTTCACAAGTACAATGCTCCTCAACGTAGATCAACTACAAAAGCAACTTGACAAAGATGAATTTCAAGAAGATGGATCCAAGGCAGCCTTTTGGGTGGTAAACAATCAGTTTTAGAAGTTCATCGATTCACAGTTTTCCTTGGATTATGATAGTCAAATGTCAGACAAGTACTTTGTTAAATACACTGGAATCGAGGTTAAACACTTCAGAGATACACTACTCCAACACATGGGTAATGTCAAGAAGTCTGTTGATGAAAGAACACATCATCAAAGACAATATGATAGAAGGGCGAATAAAAGACAGATACAGATGCAAGAGAGTAAGATTGATATGGGTAAAGCAGTAGATGCTGATTTGGTTGTCACAGAAAGTAGTGGAACAGAATCAGAAGTGCAAGATGACAGCAGCAGGTCAGGGAATGATACAGATGCTGATGATGCAGATACCAGACCCATATATGATGAAGAGCCAATGGATGAGGTACAATTGACTGCTGAATGTAATATCTTTGCTATAGGACAACAGCATACTGAGCAACCTGAAATCATTAATGAAGGTAGGGTTGACCAGTATCTTGAACAATGTCAAGTTAAAAGTCCTATGCTTGATTCATCACTTGATAACCAGACAATTGAATACTCAAAACAATCTCTCGAGTCTGAAAGTATTTTACTCAAAAAGACCATTGCCTAATTTCAAAAAGATTTTTCAAGAATGGAAGCACATTGTTTTGCTCTTGAACTTAAATATCAAAATCAAGCTTTAAAATCAGGGCAACATGGTTAAATATTTGATGAAACAAGTTAATAAAGCCATAAGATCAAGTATCAGTGAAATGATATAATATCGACTTGGGAAACCGCTGACATCGAATTAGAACATAGTGTGGACTAAATTACGTAAGAAAATGAGACTTTTTTGAAAAAGCATTACAAAAGATTTGTATGATTCAATTAAAATACGATATCTAAGACTATAAGAAACAACAACTTCTTTGCTGTGCTAATAATAATGCTGATATTAAAAGCTCAGATTCATCTCTAATGAAAAGGTTTTTAGATAGCAATTGATGCTTTAGAAAATGATTAAGAAGGAGTTAAAAGAAATAGTGGTCGATACAAAGGTGCTAAACACATACATCTAGGGGAAACCGGTTTTACAATCACTAAGAAACCAATCAGTTGTTAGGCAACTGAATACATTTAAATCTGAAAGGCCTTAAATGTCAAAACAACGGGTTGCCTCCCAAGTTGACGTGAATAACAATTTGTCAAGACCAGTAACTCAACACTATTTGCCTAAGAGAAAAGAATCCGTTTTTACAAAACCTGATGCTATGATTGCAAACTAACGAATCTAGAAATAGTTCAAAGCAAATGACCAAAGGATTTAGTTCAAATGACATGAGTTCATAATCACGTAAATCTAGATGAAATCAGAAAAAAGTACACACGAAAGAGATAGGAACTCAAAAACTATGTGATGCCTTCTGCTAGATTTTCAAAGCGAAAACGTGCTTGAGATGAGCAAAAACCAAAACCTAGAACAACAATCATAACAATTCCTAGGAATTTTTGCCTGGACTAAGAGTAGTTACGTAACAATAACAGCTGGTGCCCAAAAGCAGATCACTCTAGGAGAGTTCTAACTCTTTCACAGAATCCAAAACACTTTGTTAGGGTTGTGTTGTGCTCTTTCTCAGATTCCAAACACTTTGTTTGTTCTATATGTCATAAGTGTGTCTTTAATGCAAATCATGATGCGTTCATAGCAAAACTCCTGAAGGAAGTGAATTCACGTGCTAAGATTCAATCCCATAAGACAAGAAACAGTAACAAACCCGTAGATCAAAAGAGTCATACTCAAAAACTTGGTAGGCAGATCTTTACAGGACATAGGTTTTCTCCTAATAAGACTTCTGTCGTGCATGAGAAAACATATCCTAGATATTATCTTAGGTGGAAACCCACGGGTATAATTTTCAAATATGTTGGTCTTAGGTGGATTCCTACAGGAAAGTTATTCAACTCTTGCACAAGCAAGGTTGACAGTGAACCCCCGCATGGTTCAAATGTAGATATCCCTAATATTCATGAATGCAAACAAACTCTGGATGGAAGTGCAGGTACATCAATCAATGTTAAAAGGAACAAAGTCTTGATTTAAGTGCGTACCTTATGTAATGTCAACAATGAAAATCTCAAAGTATGGTTGCTGAAAAAGTTGATATCTCAGAAACCATTGTCAAAGTGGATTCACAGATGATGATACATAAAAATAACGTTTGAACACAACGGTTCAAGTCTCGCTCCACAATGTCAACAGAAGTTCCTACATCAAATATGATAGTCATGACATCAATGCCAGAGTTGGAAAGTCTATTCAGTCCTTTGTTCGAGGAATATTTCAATGGAGAAAATCAAGTTGTTTCAAAGTCTTCCGTTGTTACTACTGCTGATACATCTGATAAACGTCAACAACAACCAGATTCAACTTCATCTACTTCAACTATAGCAACAACTGTCATTGTGGATGGAAACTTCGACTTGTAAATATTTTTTTTATTTTTCTCTTTATTTTGATTTATAAATATTTTTGAAAAAAAATACAAAAATATAAAACCAACAAAAAGAAGAATAGAAAAATATAAAATCTATAAAAACAAAATATAAAATCTGAAAATTTTCAAAAAGAACTTTCAATGTCAAATTGTTTACAATATAATTTGTGGTATCTTTCTATAAAAAGTGGTATTTGTTAAAATTGCGTGTTCAACACTCCCTTCCTTAATATTTAACAATTGGTACAATATTCAGTGTTTATAAGTGGTACAATTGGTAAAATGAATGCTCAACAATGTCATCGTAATAAGTGAATCAATTTCTGAGGGAGAGCTTTTAAAAACAAAGCTTTTTATGTGTTTGGCACATCTCATAAATGTCAATTTTATGTATTCAAACACATTTTGTGAAATTAAAATATGGAACTTATAATGTCAATTAATAATATACATTATTCAGTAAAGCATCTCACTCCACCGTCAACATATTTGTGGCGTCATATCATTTTTTTCTTGTAATGTCAAGTTTTAAAAATTAATGGTATCCCACATACTATGTTGAAGGGGAGCTATCAGAAAAATGAATTCATGCAATATCGTGGTATAATTTTTCTCCCCATGGAATTTTTCATGTCATAAATTTTAATCAATTGGTATTTCAAATACTAAGAGATTTATTATTTTAAATAAGGGGAGAAAATGTGATTAAAATATGATATAGAAGAATGTGATCTTTAAGACTCTAAGTGCAACTCTTTCCTTAATGTGCGAAACAATTTTGAATCTCGATGCACATGTGTAGGGGGTATTTGAAAATAACAATGTCAGAAAATGGTTTTATGGTTCGATCTCTATACCCACAACCAATTAATCTCACTACGTCGATGAAGTCATAAGGTGGTTAAGGTTAGGTATAAGTCCTATGATCCAACCAGAACCGGAGAGATCTACCCAAGGACAATTCATAGTTAGAAATAGTAGTCCTTAGGTATGATTGGAGATGAATGAGAATAAGGGAAGAATGCCGACTAAGATTGAGCTAACACTGGAACAATCACAACAAGGTGTTAGTAATGACGTCTTGGTAAGCATTGAAGGGGTTGAAGAATGAAAAAGAAATGTATAGATAAAGGGTAAAAACAAAGCAGCCCTCCAAACACCTTAGGCAGAAACCGGGTCAATACATAATCTACCAAAATCACAAAGATGATTGTTTGTATTTAAGAAAGCCGTCATGGACCAAGTGATGCAATGCACAACCCTTCCCAGCCATTCGAGTTTCTCTCAAAAGAAACTTGTCTCATTTGTCATGGAGATACACACATTATCTATTGACATCTCACTCCGAGATGTTGATATTGAATAGGTGGCAGTCTGCTCCAGCCTCCGATTACTAAAACCAAAGTGCACAAATCGAGTCTAGAGCCAAGAAGAGATCAAATTATAAATCTCATTAGGACACAATGTCAAAATACAAATTGTTATTCATCAATATAACATTTGGTATCAAAGAGTCCTACGCATTATCCTTGAGATCTTGCCAGAACATCCGAGTAATACTTAAGTATTCATAGTGAAGATGAAAATCCTTCACAGTGAAAGATGGAAATTCTGCTTGATCCAACATCATACAAGCTCTTGAAAGGTGACATGCAAGATTCTAATGAATCAAGCTTGTGATAGACAGGATATCGATTTGGCTAAGTAGATGAATTGACGACTTAATCAGAAAGATAGTAACTATCTGATTCACTCTTACCGTGTTGTCTGCTTTGAGACGATCCGGTAACGAGAACGACTGTACAACTATACTACACTGCGAAACCCTGTCAAGAAGATTCATATGAATTCTATCATGGTCACTTTAAGGATTTTATACTGATTAACGGGGAATCGTGGTTATTGCAACCGTATTCGACGAAGTGACAAAGACACTTTCATCCATATCTGTTGTTTATCACTAACATTTTAAATGCAGATTCAATCATCGGTGTTGCAACCATGTAACAGCGAAGTCGGATTCATTACCACATACTCATACTCGAGCTCTAAAAGTCAATCATTTAGCATCAAGACTGTTGATCCTAAAATTCCTCAAACATCTTTAAAGTCAAATCAAGAATCCATTTAGGAGATTGTTAGCCTTAATGGGTTCAAAAAATCAAACAGAATGCAATAAGTATGAGTATGTCGGTCAAGAGTACAAGTTGATCAAGAAAGTCAAATCAAGATGATTCAATTCAATGAGATGATGTAAGATTAAAGATCTCAAGAACTCAAAGTTAAAAGACATAGGCTCAAGATCAAGATCACATAAACGACACTAATAGAATGTTATCGGTCGTCTTAAGCATGAATGAACAAAGCCATTACAAATAAGAAAAGACAAAGACAAGACCAAAGAAGGCAAAAGCTCAAACGTCATATCTTCAACAGTGGGGAAGATAAAGTCAAATCAAGATAACCTCCATCAAGAATGTCAACGTTGGGGAGATCAAAGAAGACCTTAATATTAGGAGAGATTTTTAGCCTTAATTTTATATAAGTCAAACAAGAATGTTATCGGTCTTATTAGTCGTAATTAGTCTTGTTAAGTAATAGGCTAGTCGGGTTTAACGGGCTTGGATTGTAATCTAATATTGTCCGTGTTTCGGGCTCAAAGCCCAAGATATGCCAAGCCCGGCCCAAGTAACAAGCCCATACGCCACTTAGTGGGTTAAGGGTATAAATAGGACCCTCTCCACACATGGAGAGGGTGTTGGTTGCCATTTCATGTATGTGTAATCATCCACTTCTTTTTTTCTCTCTAATCTAATCTTCCATCTTTGTTTCTCTCTTTGCTTTCTCTCTCTACTTTTCTTTCTTTCTCTTTTTCTCCTAGCTTATTGCTTATTTGGTATTGCTTATTGTTGTGATATGGGTTAAGTTTTGGGATAACACTTAGCCGCAGTATGACCAGTATTATCAGCAGTACCCACCTCCGCCACCATAATATCCATCACACTATCAGCAGCAGCAGCAGGATGATGATGAGTAGTGTCGAGACGACACAAGTTGGTTATGTGGTCGCATGTTTCGGGTCACGTGTGTTTTAAAAATAATTCTCTAAACATTATTATTAGTATTATGGTGTGTAAAATGCCTCTGTTGGCATTAAAACGACATTATCGTACTTTTTATTAATAATTAATTAAGAATATAATTATTATTATAAGAGTTAAGTACATTTTTGGTCCTTGTGGTTTGGTGCGAGTTCACTTTTGGTCCAAAATTCAAAAAAGGTTCACTTTTGGTCCAAAAACATAGTTTATGTCCACTTTTAGTCCAATCCCGTGAATTTACACTAAAATTTTTGGACTAAAAGTGAACCGAAACTATGTCTTTTGGACCAAAAGTGGACCGAAACTATGTGTTTTGGACCAAAACCAAGCTTTTTTTTATTTTTGGACCAAAAGTGAGAAAATGCACCAAACCACAGGGACCAAAAATGTACTTAACTCTATTTATTATATAAAGTACATACACATTGCTTACAATAATGGGCAAATAGTGTAGTTATAAATATCAATAAAAGAACAAACAACTCAATATCTCTTCTGAGCCACTCTTTTTATCTTTGGTCAAATGTCTTGTAACGAGGTTTTGAAACCTGCGCTTCGCTGCGAGGAAGTCATACTATTTTGTGGCAACCTTATTGATTCTCATAAAATTTAAGCATTAAAGGTTAATAAAAACAAATTAATGAAAATCTTTTGAAAAATAACATTTTTATTGTTACGACATATCAGCAAATCGATAACATTATTAGGCATATTAGTACCACTAAAAAAAAATGTTAAGTATAGATTTTAAGAATTCAGGTATCTAACTTTAGATACCTAAGATGATTTTTTATCTTTAGTGCTTTCCCGAGTTAAGGAGTGAGCAATTATAAAATAACTTATAATGTCGTTACGCTTGTTATGTGTAGTTTTGTCGCCTTTCGGTAAGCATTGATAATACGATTTAAAATTAATATGAGTGTCTTGTGATTTGTTAATTCTAGAACTTGTTGCTTGAAAAATCTTTGAGACCTGCAGTAGAAACGCGTACGCATGTTTAGAAACATTTTACTGATTAAGAGGTGGATAAATAATAGTAAATATAAGTAATCAATAATTATTGATTAAGATGATTACTAAATAAAAATTATCTGAAATTTTATGATCTTTCATTTATCAGCGGTCTCTATAAAAACGTAAATGTTGGTATTGTTATTTAAATGAAGTGCGAAGGTTGTAAACTTCTAAAGTTTGTTGAAGTAGTGTGCTTATCCTAAGTATGGGGGGAAAACAAGTTTCCCCCAAGATAAAGTGAAATAAGGCAAAAATAAAGCCATAAAAAAGAAGAGAAAAAGATAATGATGAAAAGGAATAGTTGGTTACATTACGGATAAGGTGGATTATGATTTTATTACAAACCTTTTTCAATAAATAATAAATAATATCACTAAATAAATTGCCTCTTTTGATGTTTATGTTTGGTGCTTACGCCATGTCGGTGAAGAGTTAGTTTCCGTAACCAGCCATGATTGGTAATATGACATCTACATGACTTCGTTATGAAGTTGACTTCCGTTTAACAAATACCATTTTACTAATTGACAAGTATGAAAAGAAATCCTATCTATTCAAAATTTGTGAGTTGCATTGTCGCGTTATCTATGGCTTGTAGAGAACATTACTTGTTTTGTTAAAACGAAATACCTTTGCTTCGGATTGACTTGAGGGCAAGCAATAAGCAAAGTATGGGGGCATCCAAATATACATAAAATATCCTTGAAAATACATGAAATAATATGATAAACGCATGAAATTATCGAAAAGGTTTGGTTGTATTCTGTGTATATTCATTACAGACCAAAAGTGAAGAAAAGGACTAAACGTGCAAAGAAATCCCGTTAAATACACTAACGGTCGTTATAGAAGGATCTAGAAGAGAATCTAAAGAAGAGTTACTTAACGAAGCAAAGTGCGGAGCGCAAGAAATTCTTATCAGTGCGGCGTACTTCACAACGAAGTAAATGCAAATTAATTATACACCAAGTGCGGCGCACAATTTCTCAAGTGCGGCGACTAATTTCCCTGTCAGTTTACCAAAAAATCATTATGAAGACAATTATTGTCAAAGACCTTTGGCTTGCCGACTTCCACAACTGAAGTCTCAGCCTTCGCTTAAAATAGAAGGAACGAAATTTGCATCTCAAATCATCAAATTCAACATTTCTCAATCACAGTACACTTTATCTTATAGTTAGGGAATAGTTCTAGTAGAATTATTGAAGAATCACCTTGTTCTTCATCACATTCCAGGTTATAATCAAGTGAGGATATTCTTTGATCTAAGAAGGTTGTGCTACAGAATTGTTTATAGTTTAGAGTTGAATTTTTGGGCTGTTAGAATCGTTGTTCGAAGGAAAACTCTTGACAATCAATATAATTTGCTATTAGAATCGGTATAAACATGTTTCTCTCCTTGAATGTTATGTTTTCTGAATTTAACATGCTTATTATGTGTTTTACCTCCATGAATATGGAGTAGTTGATTCATGTTTATTTGGGATTTATGAAGTAACATGGATTAATTTTGGGAGAGACTAATAATATGTGGATAAGTTATAAATAAGAACTTGATATTTAGATTTATAGAGGATTATACAATCAACATTTGATCATAACATAAACTAGTTATGATATAGGTCGAACAAAGACTTCGGCACTATATGTTTGATATCTAGTTGTATTGTCTCTACGACAACTCGGTATTAGCTTCGTGAGGATTAGCTAATAAAATGATCATCATCCCAAATATATGAATGTTTAATGCTCAACCTCATGTCTAACGAACTTAGTTGAGAAAGTTCATATTTGTTATTTCTAAACGTGAACTAATTTTAAAGCATTTTTCATAATTAAGATAAAGACCGAAAATGATTCTGGTTATGTTCGAATCAGACAATCTCTTGATTAAACTACCCGTTCATTCTTTTGATTATACTAAATTTCATGAACTTATCATCATCCCGAGTTATCCTCCATTACTCTTGTCTCCCGAATAAACATTGTTTTATTATCTTGAATTTGTGTTATCAATTATCTTTAGATCGTGACAGTCTATAGATATACCTTTTCGTAATATAATCGACCCTTTCTAAGAATTACCAATCCCGTGGAACGACCTGGTCTTACCCTAAACCTATACTATAAATGGGGGTTTATACTTTACCTGTGTGTTAGTTGAAAATTGGATAAAACTAGAATTATAAATTTAAAGCTTTTATAACACATCAGCCAACAGGGTCAAGTCATCTAGGGATGAGTAAGGGTACAACTCCACAATATTAGCAACACGGGTATCCAATCTCCCCAAATATCGTACTAGAGTTTACGGGTCATCCTCGGGTAGATCACACTTCATAAGTAAATACTCGAATTCACGAGAGTACTCCTCTGTGGGTCGTTGAATCTGTTTAAGATGGTGTAACTAAGAAAAACTTGCCTAAATGTAATAGGAGGGCAAAAATTTATGTTTCATTAGTTTTTTCATCTTTGGCCATGCCTTTCACCTTCGTCATTCCCAACCGCTCTCGCTTAATGTACGTATTGGCCCACCATGTTGATGCATACTTTCTCAATTTCATGGCAACAATCTTGACTTTGTGTTCCTTCGATGTTTCTTTGTAATCAAAGGCACATTCAATTGTTCTTAACCATTCTACAAACTCGTCAGGATTGAGTTTTCCATCATACTCAGGTATTTCAACCTTAATATCATTGGAATGCCACTGACCAGGCCCTTTCGAACGAACCCCTGATCCACCAGTGTCATTATCATCTTCCCCTCGGCGTTTAACAAAGTTCAAAGATCTGATCTTCCATAGCCTTCATCTTCTCAGCCATCACCTTTTTTTCAGCCTCAAGACTTTCAATAGCTTTCTTCAAATCAGCAGAACTTCGGGTATCCATAGCCCTGATACCAAATGATGGCTAGCAGCTTAGTATTTGAAACAAAGTAAACCCGAAAACAAGAATATAAGTAAGGACAAATGAACAGCAACTACGCTCCTTCTGAGGTAAAGTCGTCACCACTAGGGGTGTTCACTGTTTGGTTTGACACCGAACAAACCGAAAAAGAAATCAGGCCGAAACCGAATAAAACCGAACCGAAAATTTTAATTGGTGTATGGTCTGGTTTGAAACAGAACCGAAGTATTTAATTGGTGTTCGGTTTGGTTATGGTTTGACAAAAATAAAACCAAACCAAACCGAAAAAACCGAATATCTTTATACACATAAAAAAGTTAATTATATATATACTTCTATCGCTCATAGTTTTTTAAAATATCTTTTAAATTAATCGCTCCTCAAATCAAGCATTGATGCATATTTGTGAGCAACCAAACAAGAGTTTGCCTACTTGATTTATATAAATTCACATATATAGAGCAAGAGTGAAGTTGCAACTGTGTTTGGATGCTTGAAGATGGAATATTCAAGCTAATTAGGTTTCTGAGGACTTTTGTCGAAGAAAATTTATCTTATATCGCTTTCATTTATTTTCGTTAAGTTCTGAAACCTTTTCGCTTTTTTTTTTCTTGATTTACTTCAACACTACGTGAGACTTTTTGATGTGTTAATTTTATTTGAAAATTTTAGCTTTTTATTTACAACTTTTAGATTATATTTTGAGGAGATTGTTTTTAATATTTTGGAGTTCACTTGAATTTGGTTTTCTTGGTTTTAACCGAAACCAAACCGAATTCTAATTTGGTGTATGGTTTGGTTTTATCCGTTCTATAATTGGTTTGGTTTGGTTTTGGTTTTCACATTGAAAAATTTCAAACCGATGAACCTGAACCGTACAACCTACAAACCCGAAAACCGAACCGATGAACATCCCTAGTCACCACTCAAAAGAATCGCTGGGGAATCTAATTTGAAAATTCTCGATACAGATACACCACTAGAACCACAAATCAGCTTCCAAGATCACCTCCTAATTTTGCCAAAAATTAGGATAGCATTGGAAAATACTCTCTGAGTTTAAAGATGTAATTGTAGGAAACCAAAAACTGCATTTTTTTCATTCATCATTTTTCAATACTTACAGCAGAATAGGAGAAATAATCACCCACGTAGCTACATTTAGGGAAAGTAAATAACTGTCGTAAAAAAGGTCAAAATAAATGAAAATAATAAAGAAAATAAAATAACATGGAATTAAGGCATCTTGACTGGTATGTAGAAAAAAACGTGGGGATATTGTCTGCAATCAGGTCATAGAAGGATTTGATTGAATCAAGCTGACCCATATGTTTCCTATGTGACTTGGGCTTGGAGGTGGGTTCGGGTCAATCATATCAGACGGGTCTTTAAGAGCTTGCCTATCATTATGCCTTCAAAGATCCTATAGAGGATTAAATTTTTATCACTTAGTTGGATTGTAGACTCGTATGATCTTAAGAGCTAGATCATGGTCTTAACATCTATGATATGATCGATAATATAGTCGAGTTTGATTAATTCTTAATGGAGTGTTTTTGTAAATTAAGCGTTGTCTTGATGAGTTATGATCTTTATATGAAAGTAGAATAATAAATGTAAGCTTTAAAGAATGACTTTTCAGTTTTCACCGTTTAAAAAAGTTATTCGTAGCATTTATTGCATTGTGTCAATAACTTAGAGAAACTCTTTTTACTTAGGTGTCGTTTAGTAGGAGTATATTGGGGGCATTTGCATTTTAATTCCCCCCAAATATTGTGTTTGGTAACACAAATGAGGGAATTTAAAATTCCCTGAATTGCCAAAATGGGGATATTAAAATGGCTTCAAAAAGTAAAGAATTTTCATTTACCTGAAAAAAAATTTATAAACTTTTTTTTCTAGTTGTTTTTGTTCTATTTTTGTTGTTTTTTTAAATCAAATGATATCCATCACTTTAGTCGGGTCGAGTTGATCACGTTCGGGTCGGGTTAAGGTTAAAAATTTCATACCCGAAATCGACCCTATTTAAATTCGGTTATAATAAGTCGGAATATATAACCTATCAACAAACCTAACATTCGCCCCAATTTTAAAACAACCATTCGTTCAAGCCGCAAGAAAGAAGTATCAATAAACCGGTAAACTTTTTTATTCTTTCTATTGATTGATGAAAGATCTATTATTTTTTATGTTTGATGAAAATTAACCTTTTTTTT